>CM029468.1:12897210-13126779 GCA_017140325.1 Eucalyptus leucophloia subsp. euroa
GCGCAGCTTCCTGAGTCAATTGGATCCCTCGTAAGCCTTGAACACTTCGTCTTTGAGAAACTGCAAGTCGATAAAGATGCCACAAGACTGAATGTGGAACTTCCCAATCTTTTGAACCTGAAATGGAAGATGATATCCCCTGGTGGATTGATGGGTTAACCACACTGGAGCCTTTAGAGTTGTCCTCTTTGATAATGACCACCTTATCACCAAATATTGCGCAGCTTTCTCGTCCCAAGAGACTTGAACTCTCTAGTGAATGTCTGCAGTACCTCCCAAGGATTCCCTCGAGCTTATAATCCTTGTGCATTGGACATTGCCCGTCAATGCATACATTGATAGACCTATCGCACTTGAAGAAGCTGTCAGAACTTGTAATTGAGTATTGCGCAGTTACAGAGATTCGAGCCCTTCCCTCAAACTTCTTTTCTGACTTTAGCAAAGGATTATTCTTGATTTCTCGAACTTTTTGGGTTCTGCCATCCCCTATAAAGCGAGAAATTAGGATTCATAGGAGCATCAGCTGAATTCGAGCCAAGCTCACCCATCATCTATTCTCAGAAAACACACGGCGTTTTTCCTTCGACAAGGTTGATGATCGTCCCTCAAAAATCCGAGTCCAAGGGAACTATAGGAACGGGGGAAGTATTGGGTGAAGATATCGTGGGAGACTGGAACATTTCCTGAATGACTCAGAATGGTTGGCGTTGAACCCATTTGGACGTAGAGATTTTCCAACGAGAAAAATTGTGCGACAGCAATAAGCACACACGAATGCTGCCCATTCTTGCTAGTTACTGGGAATATTAAGTACGCAAGAGAAGATATTGTTTAGAAGTCCAACGTACAAAATGAGATTCGTAACTGGAGAACTTACAAGTTTCTTCCAGACTGCAATTGATTATGTTCAGTGAACTGTCCCCATTGTCACAGAGAGAGAGAGAGAGAGAGAGAGAGAGAGAGATGATCGTGACGATGGTCACATGAGCTGCAATCGACAGGCGATCACCGTGACGGTGGTCGCATACATTAAAATGGCAGCAACTAGCAAGTGGCATGCAGGTCCCAAGCAAATGCCCATGGAGATCACTCGTTTCTCTTTTTGCCAAAGCTGCATGAATGAAAGATTATGGCCCTGAATGAAGAGATGAAACCAGCATGTCCCATCCCAAAACAAGCATAGAAGTCACCACCACTTGGTGATAACTCTTTAAGCATGTACTGCTGTCTTGAATATATGCAGTCGTGGTGAAATGAGACAAGATTTCAGGTACCGATCAATCATCTCGGGTATGGCTGAAGAATTCTATGAATTTCCAGCGATGTGCTCATGATTTCACATTAAGTTGCTCTGACAGGCAAAGCGAAATAGCATTTTAATCAGATGTTAGACAAGCATCTGCCATTCAAGAACAACTGCAAAATCCTCATTTTTTAGCATAGGGAATAGATATAGTTTGTGGTATGTGAGCTGGACAGAGCTTATAACCGAGCAATAGGATTGAGACACATTTGGCAACATCAGCGGACCTCAGAATGGATTGGCGACGACAAAGCTCAAGAAGTGAAGCTTCCCTTACAGTTTCATTGCTTGCAATAGGAGACTCGAATTGAAAAGCAGAACTATGGAACAAAATTGGATTATCAGATGATATACGGCATCCACACCAAAAAGATCAAAATAAGTTGATGAGCTAATGTCAAGCGGCATCGTCAAGAATAGCAGAAGCTACATACGCTGTTGGAAAGAGGGACTTAGAAAAGCAAAAACACAATTTAGCCGGAAGAGCTTGAAAGGTGCATGCTACTCCCAGTACTAATGACAAGCAATAAGCTAATAAAAAAGTGATTTCCACTTCCAGGGACAGAAACAGGGAAAAATACAAAGATTGGGATTCCAAAGGGGAACTCCGTAAAAGAGGAAAAAAACATGTACCCGATTATCAAGCAGTTGATTAGTATTCCGAAGGGGAACTCCGCAAAACTGGAGACAAACCTGTATCAAATTATCAAGCAGCTGAATGAATCAGAACATCATACGAATGCTTTGGTGAGACCGGATTGGACTCTGGTCCTAGTTGATTTGAAATGAAATGCATGGCATATTGAAAGTCAAATTAGAATTTTTGATAAATGGTGTCACACTGACGCACCGTGGTCCTAATATGGATTAACCTGACCTTACATTAGCTCAGCGGGTAGGTGATAGAACTCGCAATATAAGACAAAGGGGAATGCGTCACATACAGAGGAGAAAGCTCACTGGTGATACACTCATCATGTGAACTTGGTAATACAGAGCCAATCATGCTTTCCAATATTCAAAGTTTGAAAAACTCCTTGTTACCATATCATCAAAGTGGAGAAGCATGATCTGAGTGGTGATTTATGTTTAGCATGAGACATGGTATCAGATACACGAGATACTTTTCATTAGAGACTGTCTAGAATGCTGCTTTTTCAGGAGACGTATAGACCCACTTTTTGGGTTTTTATTTTTTATTTTATTATTTTATTTTTTTTTTGGGGGGGGGGGGAGAGAGAATTGAGTACCCATTGCCCATGACCAACACAATCTCAAGACACCAAACACCAAATTGTTGACAATCGAAGCACAATAAGATGCAACACAATATAGTAGAGTCAGCTTCATTGAGTCTCCTGTTCAAAAAAAAAAAAAAAACTTCATTGAGTCTCACTAAGTACACCATTCATGTAATTCCGACCACTTGAACAGTAGCAACAGTATCGGAGAACAAAGGTAAAAAGACCACAAAGTTGGAGAGTACTCATTGTCAATCCAATGACGAAGTGACTGGCAAAGTCGAATCATAAAAAGGATGTGATTCTTCTTGTTCCACAAGCTGCTGGTTTGGCAATGGAGGTGGTGGGGGTGGCGGTGGCGGTGATTGCTCTCCTTGCCAGGTCCAGACATGTCCTTGAGAGAGCTGGTCTTATTTCCTCCTTCAGTACCTTCTGATGCTCCGTTGTGTCCCCACTTGGCTTCTTCATCTCCACCAAACGAAAAGCCGGAGTAATCTCAAAGATTTCTGCATCGAAACCGAGGACACCCTATCTTCCAGCCTTGGTGCCTTTGAATTTCATCAGTCCGCCATCCTTCTTCTTTACCTTCAGCCTCAGGCGCTTGGCTATATCTTCAGCTTAGAGATTATAGTAGAAACAAGTTTATTCACCGTGAACCAAACTTCCTTTCTTTGATCCACTCCCTCAAACAATCCAGACAAGTCAAATCCTGCAGAATATGACATGATATCAAAAGCATTCAAGTTGCTAAGTCTTGAAGGTTCCTGCTTTGACTCTGTAATGGAATTTTCTCCCTCATCAGGGCTGAATAATGCAACCGTATCGAGAGGCGGCGATTCTTTCACTTCTCTTACGATACATATGGTTCTGGAGTCTACACCTTTCCAGAACCAAGAACTCTCCATAATCTTGGTCATCGAAATTCTTGTGTTTGGGTTCAGATCTAAGATCTTCAAAAGGAGTCAACGCACATTCGGGGCAAATAAGTTTTGGAAATTTGAATTCTCCCTTTTCAATCTGTCAGTACATCTCCATGAGATTAGAGTCATGAAAGGGAAGGTAACTAGCTAATAGAACAAACAAGATCATGCCACATGACCAAATATCAGCTTTGGATCCATCATGACCCCTTCGATTGATCACTTCTGGAGCAACATAAGCAGGGGTCCTGCAAGTTGCGTGGAGCAACCCATCTTGACGCTTTGATTCAGCAATGGCTCTCAACACAAAGTCAGAAACCTTCAAATTCCCACTCTCATCTAAGAGCAGATTCTCTGGTTTCAAGTCACAGTGACAAACACCCCGGCTGTGACAATAATGAATGGCAGCAATCAGCTGCTGAAAGTATCTCCGTGCAACGTCCTCCTTTAGTTTCCCTTTGGCTACCTTGTTGAATAGCTCACCACCTTTAGCATATTGCATGACAAAGTAAATCTTGGTCTTGGTGGCCATGACTTCGTAAGCTCCATGACATGCAGGTGCCTAATGAGTCTCATGACCGAAATCTCTCGTTTAATCTGATCAATCATTCCAATTTTCAAAACCTTCTCTTTGTCAATCATCATGATGCCAACACTCATGCCCGTGCTGATATTCCTCGCATAATGAACCTTGGCAAACGTCCCTTGCCCAAGTATCTTCCCAATTTATATCGGTGCATCAGAACACCCCCTCTGTTCTCCATTTCAACTGAGTACTTCACTTACTTTCATGAAAACTTTGTACAATATAACCAATTACTGATATGTACAGAAATTAGAAGAAAATCAGAAATGCTCAACCATCTTCACGGACATCATACTTCAATATAGCATATTCTCTCAAGTTACACTTCATAGAGGGCATGTGAGAAACTATGA
This sequence comes from Eucalyptus leucophloia subsp. euroa, assembly GCA_017140325.1. NCBI lineage: Eukaryota > Viridiplantae > Streptophyta > Magnoliopsida > Myrtales > Myrtaceae > Eucalyptus > Eucalyptus leucophloia. Next base: position 12,901,614 of record CM029468.1, read on the forward strand.
TGATTGATTTATCAACTAACTCCCCCACCTCATCCAAGAAAATCAAGGGCTCTCCACATAGGGTTAAAGCCCTATCAACCTTCAGAAAACGATTCTCAACTTTCAAGCACATCTTTCAGCATTCCCCGGTGATTTCCTAGAGAATACTGCAGAAGGGAAGCACCCTGCAAAATAGTGTCTGAGGGGTTAGTGGAGAGCCAAAACTAAGCATGACGTCGAAAGAGTGCATGACTCTTGACTGTAAATAGCTTGAACGCCATTTAAGCAACCCAATACCCATTGAGATATGCACTATCCAGAAGCTGCAACCACTACTGAACCAAGAATCAAGCAAAGCAGTTTGCAAAAATTCAGATTAAGAACTTAAAAAAAGGTAAGCAGATATAAATTAAGAGAGAATATGACATATTTCTTAAAGAACGTGGGACATTACAACATGAGAGCAGTACAAAATATTAGCCATGACATTGATCCTAATCTCCTAGACAACGTCTGCGAAACAATTCAAAAGTTACAATAATGCCAAATAACCATTGCATTCACAGAGTTGTCTCTTGAATACCGACAAGTTACAAAAGACGGCTCAAAAACAATTAATGGACCAAATTCAATGTCGAACAGAAAGATGCCTAAAAAGAACTTCAATTCAAAAGAGGGAAAAAATTTTCAACCTTTCCCCGGCAAAGAAAGATCTTCGAATCTAGAACAACCAGATATATACCGAACATAAACCAGTAATGTGCCAGCTAAATTGCCAAACCCATATCGGACACGCGAAAAATCGAACAAAAACGCAATACCCAGAAGCCAAAACCTATAAAAAGTACGAAATATCTGAACACCCAAGAAATTTTCCACGAACAAAAACGCAATACCCCAGAAACCAAAACCTATAAAAAAGTACGAAATTTCTGAAAACCCAAGAAATTTTCCACCCGGCGGCGGGCCACCGCCCTCGTCGGCGCCGATCCCCCCAGATTCGATCGCGCCTAGGCAAGTCCGTACAGGCCCTTTCCCTCGCTTCCAGTCTTTTCTCTCTCTTGATTTGGATTTTGTGGGGGCTTTTGCTGGTTTTTCGATGCGATAATTCGAGTGAAGTTTTGATTTTTCCCTCGTGCCTTTGCCACGTGCACACGACAGTCTTCTGGCGCCGCGCGAATTGAACACTCGCAAAGCAAAACACCGCAGCCAGCAGACCCAAGTAAAGCATGTTGGGTTCTCCCGCCGCCCCCTCCTCCTCCGCCGCCGCCGCCTCCGCCGCTTCTTTCCGAAGCTCTCTGCTTCACTCCACCACCGCTCACCGGACCAGAACTTGCCCTTCCACCTCTCACCCGGTAGAAATTCCGGCGCAATTCGTTCATCTCATAAATTTTTAGTTTTCTTTTCGTTTTGTCCTTCTTTTTTTGTAGTGGCTTTCAGTCTCAGCTCTCGGCTCTATCTGCTTTCTCTCCGTCTTGCCTCATGGGGGTCGCAGGCACCTGTGGCGTGTGTTCGACTTCAGTCGTGTTCGTCGTCGCGCGCTGCTCCTCCGATCAAAGCCATGGCTGCCGAGGCTGAGATTCTGTCCGCGCCCGACAAGGAGCTGCGCCCTTCTGCTCCTCGTACCCTTCTTTTCTCTCGCGTCTTTAACTTCTTCGTTGATCTTATCATTCCAGATTATGAAGAGGGCTGCTTCAGCTTCGTCGTTCTTTATTCCTGGGCGTGCGCCCTTTTGTAAATGCAAAAAATCTGATTTTTTGTTTTTCCTCTCTTCAATGTTCAGGGAGCAAGCAGGCATTGATATCTTTGTCTGATAAAACTGATTTGGCTTTTCTTGGAAAGGGCCTCCATGAATTGGGGTGAGTGACTTGACTTTGCACACTTCTCTTGTGTGCGTGTTCGTTTGCATGTGCGTGGTGTAGCATAAGTGCTGAAGCCTCACTGTTTTTGTTGGATTTTATGCATGCCTCATTGCTTGTGGATAGTATTTTTATACAGGGGTGCGCATGGTATAAGTACTTGTCGGGTCGGCACATTCGAGTGTTCATGTTGTCTTAACCCATTAAACACGTAGGTATACTGTTGTCTCAACTGGAGGAACTGCATCTGCTCTGGAAAATGCTGGGTTGTCTGTCAGCAAAGTGGAACAGCTTACTTGCTTCCCTGAGATGGTTTGTTTCTTTGTCCCTTACTTGCATTGTTTATCCTTTTCTTTCTTTAGTTGCCTTGTCTTAGGAGGTTGATTGTAACGAGTGATGATGACAGTCGAGATTGGCACTGCACTGATGCCATACAACTTGAAATCCATCATGGCTTCAAGTGGTTTATCTGGGATCTTCACAGCTTTTGCTAACATTATCATGCTACATCTATTCCTAACAATGGTGGTATAAATCGGATACGTTAACCACGTCAAACAGCTCAAGACTTTCCAGCTCATGACAAATAAATCAATTTCAAGTCATTAATGCTCATCAAAGATTTTCAAGAGTTCCTCTACTGAGACAGTATTTTCTGGATTTTAAAGATCACAATTTTCAATTAGTGCATTCCAAGTATTTGTCAAGGTTGTCTCTTTGTGAGTGGTTGTGATATCTCTGTCCTTTGAGACATTTGATGGAGGATTTCTCTCTTTAACATTCAATATGATAATTTCATCTTTTTTCTCTGCAACCAGGCGCACACCACATAGAGAAGATTCTTCTTTTGGCAAAACGATTTAGATTTTAACTTGGGATTGTTACATTACTCTATTTAACAGCTGGATGGCCGCGTAAAGACCTTGCATCCTCATATTCATGGAGGAATCCTTGCTAGGAGAGATCAACAGCATCACATGGAGGCTCTTGATAAGCATGGAATTGGTGAGTTGTCTTGTAGGTTTATGCAATCTGCATTGAAGGTGCCCACAAACAATTTCATATACTTGTACATGCTAATGTTTGTACTAATATTCTGACAGTTTTTCAACTTGGAAATTCTGAGTACAAACAAATAATGTTCTTGGCATAATTTTACTATATTAAATGCAAGATGGAACTTGTGCAGGTACTTTTGATGTAGTGGTGGTTAATTTGCATCCTTTCTACGACAAAGTTACCTCTGCGGCTGATATTGAATTTGAAGATGGAATTGAGAATGTTGATATCGGTGGTCCTGCCATGATCAGAGCTGCTGCAAAGGTTCTTCACTATTTTATGTTCATGTTCATTGTTATTGGAGCATGCAATAGTTTTTGCCTCATTGATATCAGTTTGGACGTATGCGGGAATATGATTGTATTGGTGTCTTTGGTCACATTGGGCTTGCTGATATCATGCAAACTTTGCTACAATGGCACTGTTTACTGAGACATGTAATTGATTGAGAGTATGGTAACTTTTACATTGAGATTGTGTCACCGGACTCTCTTTTTACTATTTGGGGAATGATTTCTCTTGTGATTTTTTGCTAAAACAACAATTTCTCTTGTGATGCTTGTTAAATAATATACTATAATAGGTATGCCTAATATTTTGCACTTTTTTTTGAAGAGTTGTTGCTGGCTTTGCCCCTCTAAATATCAATATGCATGTAGTAGATTTTTCTGTAGTTTTTGCATCAAGTACCATTATATATGCTCATAATCTGAATTGATGTCGACATTTGTCTCCTAACAGAATCATAAGGATGTCCTCATTGTGGTTGATTCACATGACTACCCTGCTCTGTTGGAGTTCCTAAAGAGTAATGGAGATGATCAACAGTTCCGTAGAAAACTTGCTTGGAAGGCCTTTCAACATGTTGCTTCCTATGATTCTGCAGTGTCAGAGTGGCTTTGGAGACAAACAACTGGAGGTATTCATCTGGTTCGTGTTCTCAATTGATGTCATAGCCACTAGGGCAATTCAAAATGCATGTAGGTCTAAACACATGCAAATGAGGGGCTTTTTTAGAGACTTGGTTTGGGTGCATCCTTTAGTTTGTTTCCTTTGGAGATTGGTAATTTTAGTGGTTGTGTCACCCTGTTAGTTTTCAACTGATTTATGTAGAGGTTGACGACTTCTTTTTGATAGAGAAATGCCCTCCCAGCTTAACAGTCCCTCTATCTCTGAAAAGTTCTCTTCGTTATGGTGAAAATCCCCACCAGAAGGCCGCATTTTATGTGGACAAGAGTCTTGCTGAGGTTAATGGAGGTGGTATTGCGACTGCAATCCAACATCATGGAAAGGTGAATCCCCGATTGTTATATGTTTAAATCTAAATCAATCTTTTGTGGATGTTGATATTGAAGTGGATTTAGTAATTATCTAGGTTTTAAATTTCATGAGATAGAGGAGGCAATTTCTAAAAATGGATCTTGTTAGAGAATTAAATTAACAAACTGTGTCTTCTTTTAATAGCTGAAGCTTTTTGAGAAATTGACAAAGGCCTTATGAAATCAATATGGTATCAGCGCAAGAGGTCCTCATTTTGAATCTCTGGGGCACTTTATTTATCTTCCACCCTTTAATCTTTGGTAAAATGCTAGCTTGTGTGTGATGACAACTATAGAGCATTTAAATACCAAACTACTCCATCTAACAGGGTAGCTCAAACTTTTGGTTTGGTTGGCAGTGTGACAAAATTCTACAAATCATTCTCAAGGAGCATCTAGTTTCTTTTCTTTTACAGTTCAACTATCTGTATATTTGAATGTGCAGATTGTTAAGTTATAATAAAGCACTAATATTTATTCAGTTATAATAAAATGTTAATATGTTCTTCAAAGGAGATCAGCGCTTAAGGGGACTAATTAGCTTCCTCTTTTACTGTTCAATCATGCGTTTTTGAGATGAGATTCAATGCTCTTTAGAAGTGTAATTGCAGGAGTCATTTGTTACACAAATTTCTTTTTCTTGATCAACATATCATGATAACAATGGCTGATCTATCTCTCATTTGTTGTGAATTATATACTGATGCTGCAGGAAATGTCGTATAATAACTATCTGGATGCTGATGCTGCATGGAATTGTGTATCCGAGTTTGGCGACCCTACATGTGTTGTTGTGAAGCATACAAATCCTTGTGGGGTGGCTTCCACAGTGATATTCTTGAAGCATACAGATTAGCCGTCAAAGCAGATCCTGTCAGTGCATTTGGTAGTATAGTGGCCTTCAATGTAGAAATTGATGAGGTAATTTCTTATTTTATCATGTAAGTGAAATAAGATTCTAATTTCCTTGTATTGTAGATTCACTGAATCCTAATATAACAAACTGAAAGAGACTTGTCATTTTTCATCCATGTAGTTCCAGAGTGGAAGCCCATTCTTGAGTCAACTAGTTTGAGCTAAGAACTAGGGCAAATGTGAGGCCTATGGTCACATTCCTTACCATATGAGAATTCGTTGATAAATATAAAGGAGCATATGAGTAAACATAAAACCTCATTCAGCACAGGCAACCCTCCAAAATGAAACAAAAATAGTGGTGTAGGTGCAGGTCTTTTGTTGTTGATTCAGGATTATAATATTTCACTTGCTAATATTGATCAAGTTGAACATCAACACTATCTTGCAATGTCCTACTGTGCATAAAGAACTTGGCTAGGGAAATCCGGGAGTTCAGAAGCCCGACAGATGGTGAAACTCGGATGTTCTATGAGATTGTGGTGGCACCAAAGTACTCAAAGAAGGGGCTAGAGGTTCTCCGTGGGAAGTCAAAAACATTGAGGATCCTTGAAGCGAAGAAGAACGAAAAAGGGAAGCTTTCACTGAGACAGGTCGGTGGGGGATGGCTGGCTCAGGATTCCGATGATTTAACTCCTGCAGACATCCAATTCAATGCAGTCTCAGGGACGACTCCACAAGAGAGTGAACTTGAAGATGCAAAGTTTGCATGGCTCTGCGTTAAGCATGTCAAGAGCAATGCCATCGTTATAGCGAAGGTGTTTTTGTGATGCCACTTTGTTTTATTTCTCTTTTGCTTGCAAGTTGACGGGAGAGCTGAATACTGGTTTGTTGACTGTGGCCAGAACAAGTGCATGTTGGGCATGGGAAGTGGACAACCAAACCGTTTGGAGAGTTTGAGGATAGCTATGAGGAAATCAGGAGAGGAGGTCAAGGGGGCAGCTTTGGCGAGTGATGCATTCTTCCCGTTTGGTAATAATCGAGCTAATTTTTCTTATATTACTTGTGATGGTGATGGAATTGCCCACAATTATCAGTGGGAAAACCATTGCTGGCTTTAATGGTGTGGCCGATTATGCTGCTGGTGGGACAATTGTTAATGTTATGTACTTCTCTCATCCATATATGGTTGGTTGATCAGGGAAATGACATATGGAAGTCAATACCTAAAAACTGTGATTCAAATGCTTGTGCTAAAGTCTCGCATCTAATGTCAAGGTGGATTTACTAAGCTGAATGTCTGTTATCCGTCCATGATGGGTCTTTGTTCTCCTGTTTATGTGCAGCTTGGAACGATGCAGTAGAAGAAGCTTGTCAGAGTGGGATTGCTGTCATTGCAGAACCTGGCGGAAGCATTAGAGATCAAGATGCCATAGAATGTTGTAACAAGTATGGCGTCTCGCTTGTTTTCACTAATGTGAGGCACTTCAGACATTGATGCTGCACTTGACCTCCTCCCGAATCTCAAGGAAATTTTGTGGAAAGAAATCCTGGTGATTTTGTTCTTCGCTATACCGCGAGCAATGGGTGAATGTGTTCAGTACTAAAGATGATCTGTATGTGAGTTTTGCAGTGACTCGCTTGATTTGTGCGATTGCTTTTGGGTCTATGTGTCAGAGTCGCCAAAATGAGCGCCCACAGACTTCGTGACCGTTTTTGACATTTTGTGTTTTGAACATGTATCTTAGCTTGAGGAACTAGGATTTGCAATAGTTCATGAACATGAGCATTATCGCTGAGACAATCGATAAAGAGAAGGTTTTGAAGGTTGGAAGAATTGATCAGATTGAGCGAGAGATTTCGGCCGTGAGACTAATTAGGCACCCGCGTGTGGTGGAGCTTTACGAGCTCATGGCCACTAAGGCCTTGATTTACGTCGTCATGGAAAATGCTAAAGGCCGCTAGCTATTCAACAAGGTAACCAAAGGGAAACTGAAGGAGGCCGTAGCCCGGGGACACTTTCGAGAGCTGTTTGCTGCTGTCGATTGTCACGGCCGAGGCATCTGTCGCCACGCCTTGAAACCGGAGAATCTGCTCTCGGATGAGAATGGGAAATTTGAAAGGTTTTGGACTTTCGATGGAGTGCGCTTGCCATATCAACAAGCGTCAAGATGAGTTGCTCCGCAACTTCCGGGACTCCAATGTTGCTCATCGATCCATAGGGCTGTGATGGATCCAAAGCCGATGTTTGGGCATGCGACGTGATCTTGTCTTGTCTATTTGCTGGTTACCTCCCTTTTCATGATTCTAAAATCTCATGGAGATGTATCGAAAGATTGGAAAAGGGAGAATTCCAAATTTTCAAACTTGTTCGCCCCGGACGCCCGTTGACTCTTTTCAAAGATCTTTGATCCGAAATCAAACACGAGAATTTCAATGACCAAGATCCTCCAAAAGCTACATGTATTCATTGATCTTACACCACAAAAAGAGAAGACAAATAACGTGAGGTATAGCTAAGTTTACACTTGCACATTCCCATCAGTCATCCCAAAAAAATGTTGAATCATTCGCTATTGAAAATGATGGTTTTAATTGGTGATGGGCTTAAGGCCCGTCCGCCCATGCTGGGCCCAAAAGGCCTGGCCCACGGGAATGGGGCCTGTGGATGGGGGAACGTATAAAAGGGATAAGAGAGAGAGAGGACACACCCTTTGGCGCATAACGCACATACGTCCTCTCCAACGCTCTCTCTCCCTCCAAAAAGAACAGTAAGCTGTGGCTTCGGCGTCGTCGGATCAAACAGGATCGAACAAGGCCAAATCTCTTCCTCTCGTCGGCGTCGGTGTTTAATCTGTGGCTAACAAGATACGCTCGAATCCGTGGTGTGCTTTACGATCGGTGATACGTGTTTTCCCGGGCTTCGTCTTCCGCATTGATTTAGGGATTCGATTCGGTGTCGAATCCGATTTTTGGGGATCTGTTATTCTCAACAGAAACGGTCTTTTTCAATTTGGTTTTATATACTTCCTATTTACGTTTGAATCAAGCTTCAAGAACCTTGTCACGCCCACGAATGCTGTTTTCATTCCCATTTGAAGCCTCGTTGCGCGGGGTGCATTGCCCCATGTCTCTCCAAATCTCGTACCTCCCCAAGATTTTCCGGCCCGAGTCTCCGATGTGCAGGCCGACGTACGTCCCGATGCTGCCAATCATGTCATAGGCCATACGTCAACGGCATGGGGATGATCGTGGCGAACGCCGGATTCGCTTGCCTCATGTCCTCCCTCTCGATCTCCACCACCGACCTCATCATCAGCACCCCCACCAGGGTCAGTGGTGGCCCCACCGCCCACGCGGGGATCAAGGCGAGCAACAGCGTGAAGAAGAAGGCCAGGAAGAAGTAACCTGCCACGGTTATTGCCGTTAGCCTGGTCCGGCAGCCTTCCTTGATCCCCGTCGACGATTCGATGAACATCGTCATGGGTGATGTCCCAAGTAGCAACCCTACTATGATCGACGATGCATCGGACATGAAAGCAAAGTATTGGCCCTCGAAGTCGCCATTCGCGTCCGTGAAACCAGCAAATTTGGCCATCAAGTACAGTGTCCCCGTGGAACGTCACTAGTCTCCCAGAAACTGGCTTTGTCGATGTCCTTGAAGCTCAGAGCTCCGGCCGTGGTCTTGATCGAGTGGACGTCCATAATCTTCCTGAAGTACTGGTAGTGCAACTTCCCTTGCTCCGTGTCCGGGAACACCGTGACGGCGTTCTGGAGCCACGAGACGACCGTGACGAAGACGATGCTGTGTATCATCGCCCCTTTGACGTTATTCACCAGGCAATATGCGATTATTATGAACCCTACTATGCCAGGCCATAAGTTTAGGCTTGCCATGCGATTACCCAAGCGCATTATGATGTCACCTAATACAGATAATTACTTAGTGAGCCCACGTAATTCGTTGTTAAGCTGTTTAGGAAAGGCAAGTCATCTTAATTTATCCTACAGATCATGATCTGTCGTCCGGAAAAACTGATGGGCAGTTGAGATGTACTTTCCATGGTGATGAAATTATATACGTAAGGCATACAAAATTCATCTCCATGTACGTATATCATCTTGTACTTTTTCATGAAGTTTATGTATATGTGATTCACCGAATTGTTCGGCAAAATGGATATCTCATTTGAAACGGTGCCTTGAGGCACCAAGCCACCCGTGTCATTGGCCAACAATCACGACGGGGACTAGAGCCACTTTAGAAGATCTGGGGCAGCCTCCAAGCGTGACTACCGTCGAAGGACTGTAGCCAATGAGCCCGATTCCTCGATTGTTTTGTAACCCGATGAATGCGAGAAACAAGCCGATACCTGCCGTTAAGGAAACCCAGATGGTCTTTGGGACCAGCTGCGCGAGTTTCGCTCGTAATCCGACGGCTGACGATAAAAGAAAGATCAAAGCCTTCGATGAATATGGCCGCGAGGGCGCTTTTATAAGGTACTTCACCGGACCCGTGGAACCCGACCACCGTGTAAGCGAAGTAAGCGTTTGTACACATGCCGGGAGCCAAGCCTAAGGGGAGATTGGCCAATTTTCCCATCACGTTTAGCTTTATAGGGGATGGTAGCACCCAAAAAGCTCGAGAAATCAAGGAATAATCCTTTGGTAAAGTCAGAAAAGAAAAAGAGCCGCTCTTTATTACGTAGCATCATCTACAGGACATGGACTAGCTTTTAGAACAAGGAAAAAACAAAGACTGGATCGAACTCAGGACAAATGCTTGCCTCGGCTCGGATCCGCGACCGATCATGTCAATCACGATCGTTGGCATAGGTCCCACAAAATCCAACGACTGTGATCGCCGCGGCGAGGACTTCCTCAAACGTTAGACCCTCAGTGATCTGCTGAAAGCCTTGGAATACTGGAAGTGGGGAATCCTGGCGTCCGCTTCCTCTGCCGCTGCTGCTGCTTCTGCCGCTACATTGTTGTTCCCTGATTTCTTCTTACCCAGAATGGGCCTGAATAGCTTCTTGAACACTCGTCGGAAGCTCGACGGGCGTCGCTCGGCAGCTGCCGCTGTGCCACCGCGGGCCGAACCGCGGTCCGCCCTCGATGGTGCATGGCAGGGGGCCGGGGCGAGGCTCGGGTCGGAGAGGCTCCTCCCCAGCATGGCCTGGTTCAGCTGGACCTCGAAGGAGATCCGCTCGAACCGGTCCAGCAGGGTGCTCTGCTCGTCCCCGAACCGCTTCAGGACCGCGTTGATCTCGTCCACCGCCTTGGCCTGCTTGGCGTCCTGCGGCTGCTGCAACCATTTCTTCATCTGCATCGTGCGGGGTGGTCGGAGGAGGAGGAGCTTGGGGGGAACGGACTGATGACCTTCAAGGAAATGGAGGGGTTGCTTTGGTTACCTTAAAGGGCTAAAGGTAACGATTTAAAGGGACGAACAGTGGCGGAGGAGATCTCGGATTTAGTTCCTTGTCCATGGAAGCGAGAAAGGTATCTCAAAAGAAGAACATCAGCGACGGGAAAGACGGGGGGTAGTTGTATGGTCGCGAGAAGTGATAATTGGTAATAAATACGCAAGCTACAAAGCTTCGTAGGATTTGTTCGGGTGGGAAAACAGGAGAAGACAGGTTTACATAATTGGTTATGATTAATTGGGAAACTTGGTTGTCAGCTCATGAAATCGAGAAACTTCATGTTTACTAGGAAGCTAATTGATTTCTGACACGAATTCCGGGCGATGCAACTCGACTACCATGGTGGAAAAGAGTATCGCTGTGTATTATGATTTTATCCCCCGACATAAGTAAGACAAGGACAAAGAGGTCTTAATTTGAAGTTGAAAAGGCATCGAAATCTGGTTATCCCAATATCAAAGGACAGAAAGAGGTGCTCTTTATCAATCAAGGAAATTGGGGTCCCACAATTCCTGCTGAGAAAATATTAGATAGGTCTATTTTATCGCGGTAATGATAAATCACTCTATTCAGTATTTACCAGGTCTCATATGAGGGTCACTTGTCAAACTCTTATCTCCCTTTGCACCTTGCTTTTCTCTTCTTCTTCCATTTTTCCTCGTAGCCATCACCTGTGTAGCCATGCCTACGAAGGCCCCACCATCAACCGTGACATCCTCGTGCTAGCCTCTCCCAATAGTGAATTGGATTTTCTACTTTCTTGTGGAGTTAAGAGATAATCTTGAGTTCCTTCCTCTTGGGATATTGCTTGTTCAGGTTCTGAATTTATGAGAAAATTTTGATTATTAGCATTGGGTTTCAGATGGTTTTAGATTTAAAAGGGACATACCTCTAATGTGACATAGTACGGTGTCTTCATCATGCCGTCCATAGTCGCCTTACCCTTGTTGTCAAGTAAGGATGAGTATGATTTGGGAGTAGAACCAAAAATCTAAAAACCGAATAAGTGGAAATCGGTCCAGTTTCAAGTTCCAAGAATTGAGAAACTCATTTTGATGGGTAGATTTTAGGTGGAATTTAAAACTAAGAACAAGTCTTTTTGTTTTTCTTATTTTATATCTTCGCTCGATCTTACAACATTCCATGGTGTCTAATATTGAGTGTGTTATCCGAAACAACTAGTTTGAGCTTCCATTTGAAGCAATATTCAAGATTGAGACTTTCACTTTATTAATATTTCATAATTTTCATGTGTCTAAATATGAGTTGTGATTAGTAGATTGTAACAAATGATGGTCATTAGAGGTGATGATTCACCGCGATTGTTCAATTAAGCGTACAAGTGGGACTTGAATATACTCTGGAACCTATGATAGGATAGGTTCCCAATTTATGGATATATGAGGTAGGTTTCAAGTTTCAAAAATTAAGAGATCTGTTCCGATGAATAGATTTTATGTTTTTAAATGGAACCTTAAGCTCTGAAACTTGGAACCACTTACCCTTACTACTAAGTTAGATCATCAACCCGAAGTCCGTGAGCTTCAGGTTGTTGCACCAGTTGAGTAGGACACTATCGGGCTTCACGTCACGAAGGACAACTCGAAGGCGATGGTAGCGCGCTTATTTGATAGAATGGCACATCTCGGCATGGAGAGAGGGCGATAGGTGACAAGGTCAAAGAGGGTATGATGGTCGCAGAGCTTGAGGACAACGGAGAGGTAGTCCAGGGAGTCGAAGGCGTCGACGATGATGATGATATGTGGGTTGGGAAGGCGAAGAAGTCGTGAGTCTGTCGTGGGTCTCTTGGCCATGATTAGTGCAAGGTGCAAGAGAGAGAGAGAGAGAGAGACAAGAGACCGACCATTGAGCCTCACCTATACATGGAGCGATTACTGAATGGTGTGGCTTAAGGCTAACGTGAAAAGACAAGTTTACTCAATATTTTTCTCACGTCAACCCAAGATCATGTCCTTACCGTTTCATTGTGGTTCCTCACTGTCTGAATGAAGCCCGAAAGAGTAGGGATTTTTCATACTTTCACAATGGGCAGGAGTGCCAATTTTCAATCCAAACAAAAAAGAAAAAAGGGCTTTGTTAATTTAAATTTGGGAAATTGACACAAATAGCCGATCCATAAACTTTTAATTTGTTTAATGTAGTCCTTAAATTTTAACCCAATGTGTAATGTGGTCCTTGAACTTTGATCCAATGTGTAATGTCATCTCTAACAATATTAAACATTTTCATACAGTTCAAAGACTGGATTGAATATGTACCAAAAGTTTAGGGATTACATTAAACAAATTAAAAATTCAATAACCAAATTACATATTAGACCAAAGTTTATGAACTGTTTGTGTCATTATCATTATAAATTTAATGAAAAACTATTCGATTTTTGAAAACTTTGACACGAGAATAGCAATAATCTCATTTTGTGACACGTTTATCAAGCATCTTTTCGATTCATATTCTCTATAAAGGATCGAAAATACCCAACCTCCCTTCCCTCAATTGCCTCAGTTTGTTAGATGCTTATCAGAATCACATTTACAATAAAAGAGTGCCTTTGTTTCACGGAAAATATTTTCCACATTTTCCAGCATTTGGTTCGCTTAGAAAAATGAGTCAACGGAATGTTTTCTTTATTAATGGAAAAATGTTTTCCTATCAAAACTTAAATTTAGAAAAATCCATTTGAAAGAACCAGAAAATGTTTTCCTTATCAATGGAAAAAGGTTTTCCTACTAGAGCTTAAATTAAAAAAAAAAACATTTGAAAAAATCGGAAAATGTTTTTCCAAATATTTTCCTAGTCTTTGGATCCTTGATTGATGAAACTTTTATTCTTATAAAAATAACATTTTAAAAAATATATATTTTTAATTATCTTTTAAAAAATCGATTTTTTTTTTATTTTTATTTTATTATAAGAAGATCTCGGATTTAGTGCTTTGTCCATGGAAGCGAGAAAGGTATCTTATAAGGAGAACATCAGCGACGGGAGAGACGGGGTAGTCGTACGGTCGCCAGAACCGGAAGTCAAAATTGTAATAAATAAGCAAATTCAAAACTTCGCAGCATGTGTTCGGGTGGGAAAAAAGAAGAGAGCTTTAAATAATTGGTTATGATTGATTGGGAAAAATGGTAGTCGGCTCATGAAATTGAGGAACTTTATATTTACTAGAAGCTAATTGGTGTAAAGATATACGGAATTTGGAAATTTCAAATTTTCGGAAGACAATGGCAATCTATGGAAATCGAAAAAAGGAACAAGACAATGATGAGATTAATGGTACATTTTATTTTCTTAGCAAGCGATTCGATAGTATTTGTGCCAACTCAATTTTAAATGATTAATCACATGAATGAGATATGATACCAATTGATATGGCTCAAAATTAACTTAAATTAACATATTTTATTTTAGGAAAAATAAAACAAATGGTCTCCGAACTTTGACTCAATATATAATGTAGTCATTGAACTATAATTCAATATGTAGTATGGTTTTTGAACTTTTAATTTGTTCGATGTGATATATGAACTTTTGATACATGTTTAACTTAGTTTATAAACTATATAAAAATATTCGATATTGTCATTCCATAGTAATTTCATGAATAATATTGAATATTTTCATATAATTTAAGGATTAAGTTGCACATGCATCAAAAGTTTGGGGACTATATTGATTAAATTGAAAGTTCAAGGACTATATTGCGTATTGGGTAAAAATTTAGATATTACATTAAACAAATTACTAGTTTCGTGACCATACTGCATATTAGATCAAAATTTATAAATTATTTGTGTCATTATCTTTCTATCTTATTTTATTTTATAAGTAACATTAATTCCAGTCCTCTCGGTGGTTCATTTTGAGCTTGAAATCATATGAAATGACACAAATTCACGGCTGCTGGTGATGATGCAACTCGACTTTTTTGGCGGGGGTAGTGTCGCTCAGTATTATGATTTTATCTCCCGACATAGGTAAGACAGGACATAAAGGTTTTGATTCAAACATGAAAAAGCATGGGTTGTCTAATCCTCCCCATTGTCTTTTATCTCTATTATGTCTGGACTTGGGAAAATGTTCTGGTGCTTCTCCCCGAAGCAATGAAAGGAATATTTATTTGACCAAAAAAAAAAAACATGAAAAAGCATTGAAATCTGATTATCCCCAGTATCAAAAGACAGAAGAAGGTTTTTCTTTATGAATCAAGGAACCTGGGGTCCACAACTCACATCAATCCTAGGTTTTGTCTTGACTAGTTGTGGGGCTTTTCACCGTAGGATTGAAGCCAGCAAGAATAAGAAAATTTCACGCTTTTACAATCTCTATGAGCGGTTTCAAATTCTATATGAGTTCTATTCAAAACTTAAAATCTACCCGTTGAAATAGGTTTTTCATTTTTTAAGACCTATAACCTACCCTACATACCACAAAATTTATAATGTCATATGTTCCAGGACCTATTCAGGTTCTATTTGTATTATTGATTGAATATTACAGTAAATAATCATATTTAGTAATCATCACTTACTATTACAATCCACTGATCACAACTTATATTTAGACAGACAAATAATATAAAATATTAATAAAGTAAAAGTCTTAATCATAAAATAAAAGCTCAAACTAAAGGTTCTAGATTATGCACTTATTCTCGAATGTCAAGGTATATACTATAGGATCGTGCAAAGACACTAAAAAAACAAAAATACACAAAAACTTATTTCAAATTCTAAGTTTTAATCCACGTGTCGAAAAAAGTTCCTCAATTTTTGGAACCTAAAATCTATCCTACATATATTGGAATTTGGAACTACACATATTCCCACCGGTCTAGTTCTCAAGTTTCAAGAGAACCTAAAACCATGCTCACTTCTAATTAGGAATGCAAATCTTCAATCCAAACAAAAAGAAAAGGTGCTTTGGTGATGTAAATTAACAAAAGAAAATATTTGATTTTCAAAATTTTGGTTTGTGCATGTCACAAGAACAATTAGTGCAGTAAAAATCACAATAATTCCATATTTAGTTGCTTAATAAGTGTTTCCTGACACATTTTTATCACAATTCTTTTGGACTCATATTCTCTATAAAGGATTAGATATCCCGACCTCCCTTGCCTCAATCGCCTCAGGTCGTTAGCATTCTTATGTTTCTCGGAGTCTTATTTGCAATGAAGTTTGATCAATAAGCAAAGTTCCCAAAAATCAGAACTTCTCTTTTTAAGGAGAACCGGGTTAGGCACAAACCTTCATGGACCGAACCGGATCAATTCAGTCGCGGCCCACGTTTGGGTCCGAGAACTTGCTTTCCGGTCTAACCTCTTGGGTTCGGGCCGGGCCGGACCGACCGCACGAAACTCGTACTCTCGGGAAATCTCACTTTTTAACGTCGTTTTTATTTATTGAAGAACATCTCTAATCCTCGATTGATTACGTTGACTAGTCAGCGAATTCTTGCCAGTCTCGCTCGTTTTAAACCTTAATTAATGCTAATTACATTCGGCTTCCTGTCGACTTTTGGCAGATGCCCGCGTCACATCCCGAACTCTTTTCGTACTCGAAGCAAAGAATTTCGACAACCCATCGTCTTCCACTTCGCGCCTCCTTCGTAATTCTCCGATTTCGCCTACTTAATGTTGCAATCGTTTCCTCCGTCGCAAGAACGCTAAGCTCGTGCATGTTCAGTTCAATTTCTTGATCCTCGATTCGCGAATTGCTACTGACTTGGGTGGGAGTCGAATTTCGAAGACCAGCGTCGAGTCGACCTCCGGAGCAGTGGCTGAAGATTCGCTGTTCGGAGGGCTCGAATTTGAAGTGGAGTCATGAAACCGTGAGAGACGACATGATGTTCCAATGGCGAAAGGTGGATTTCTCGCTGCGATTTTGGTGTGCTCGATCGTGGCCGACGCTTTCAGTTTCGGTGAGCTTCAGAATGCAAGTTGGTTCGGAAAAATCTGTAACTCCTCTTCGCCACGACAGGTATGTTCTATCTTTTTCTGGGAGTGCGAACTGTCGGTTTCTATTGTTTTCGCTCGTTTGGGTAAACGACACAAATTATCTTTACATTTTAGCCAAATATGTGACGTAGTCCTCAAATTTTTGTTCAATGTAGTTTTTAAACTTTAGCCTAATATGCGATGTAGTCATTGAATTTTTAATTTATTTAATGTAGTCCCTAAGCTTAGTTTTTTAGATTATATAGAAATGTTTAATGTTGTTGCTGATATTGAATTAATAGAAGGATTATATTGAACATTTTCATATATTTCAGGGACTACATTGACGGATGTATCAAAGTGTAGGGATGATAGTGATCAAATTAAAAATTCAGGAACCATATTATACATTTGGTCAAAGTTTAAAGACATTCGGTGACATTGGGTGCGTTAGGGAAGACTTTTGAGAAAGTTTTTAGGAAAATGCAAAAACCTTTAAAGGTATTTTCCAAAATGCAAACTATGTTTGGTAAATTGTAGTTTGAAAGTCATTTGTAAATACCTTTGAGTAAAATAGTGTTTGGGGAATTACATTTACAAAGAACTTTGGTGATTAATAAAAAAATTATAAAAAAAAAATAAAAAAGTTCACTGGCCAAGCAGGCAGCCGTCGTCAGCCTCAAGGTCGAACGACCTTTGGCGAGGGTCGCCTAACCTAGATCTAGGTCCGCCGGAGGTCGCAGGGACCTTGCGGCGACCCAAATCTGGGTCGTTGGAGGTCTCGCGACCTCGCAGCGACCGGCGTGACCTCTGCGCGACCGATCTAATAGCTCGACCTCCGCACGACCCAGATTGGTCGACACAAGGTTGCGCGACCTCCGGCAACCAGATTTGATTGCCCGACCTCCGCACGACCAAATCTGGTCGTCGGATCTGGTCGCAAGAGGTCGTGCGACCTCGCGAGGTCACGGCGACACAACTCGTCGGGTCGCGCTTTTTAGGCGGTCACCACGACTTGCCGGGTCGCGCGACTGGCTGGTGACGGTTGTCGCGACCTCGTTGACCTTAGCCATAACCTTGCCGGTCTCTCGTGCTCGTCTACGCCGTTGGAGAAGAAGATGAACAGTAGTTCATGAATAGTGACATGGGCATTTCGAAAATGCTGGAAGCCCAAGGTAGCCTAAGACCTACTTTGGGCTTTCAACCTTTGGAATGCCAGCATTCCTTCAAGGGAAGTTTGATTGGGTGTTCCCAAATACCCAATATTTGGGCAAATGGGCTTTGGAGCCCCAAGGGGCTTTCCAAAGTGGTTCCCAAACGGAGCCATTATCCCTATCAATTTTTGGTTCATAGTAGTAAAAGCGATAGCTTCAATGATATGTTTTGTTTAGGCATCTCTGCTGCCAGATCCTGTTTTAGGTTTCCAGAAATCGGAAAGTAGAACAGACAATAACAGTACATATAGGGAGCCTGGGAGGTGACCACAACTTCAACCAATTTGACCCCAAAAGGCCAAAATGGTGGGGGTGTCTCTATGAGTTCACCTTCGGTTGAACAAAAGGAGAAGAAAAAGAATGATGAGAAGAAGGAACACAAGGAGCTGCATGAGCCAGCAGGAATGAGCTAGACTTGTGATGGAAAAGAAGACAATGTGTGTTGCGATCGTGGAACTCTGACTACCTGCATTCTGAGCTTTGAAGGTGGTGATTTCTATTTTCTTTCGTTTCATTTCATTCCATCTCATTTGAATTGGAGATGGCCAACTTCCCATTTCTTTTGATTTGTTGTCAAAAACTGTGCTATCTCTTCTGCATTTAGTTTTTGAAGATCTATTTTGGGGAAAAACATGAGTTTGAAGCTTTGGGACATGAGTTCTTGTGATTGATAGAAGCATGTTGCCCTTATGTTGCCTATTGTTTTGACATGAACTTTGGAGACAGCTTGCTACACAGGCCACAAGCCATACATCAAGTGTAGAGTCAATTCTGATTGTTATAATCTGTAGCTTTTGTTGCTTGCATGAAGTGGTCAAGAAATCTTACCATTGAAATGATACGCTTCCTGTCATTCTTTAAGGACACTCTTGGCCTTTACTAGAGAAGTCCTCATTGAGAAATTAGTATTTCAAAGCTTATGGGAATCTTCTCTACTGAGGCTGGTGGGCATAGTAAGGATGACGGAGTAGGTAATCATGATCAACTTACAACTGAATACTTCAAGGATTCACAGAGTTCTGAATTTTCATGGAACAAGAAAATTGCACCAAAGGTCCTAAATGCATTGTTGGTTGTGCAATCAAGTTCTAAATGTTCTGGATTTGGGGAAATCAAATCCTTCCAGCAAGGTATCAACTAAATTTGCTGACATGGCATGCTCGAAATTGGACATGGCATTTTTTACTATTTTTGAGCTTTTGGCTTACGTGGCATTGACATGGCACCACATTAGAAAGTAAGCCAAATAAATAAATAAAAATAAAGGGAATGTTAGGGCTTGACTACACATCAGGCTAAAGATCTACTAGTTTCAGGCAATTTTCCTTGTGGAAACAAGCCCAGCATGGACTATGGTGGGTAATAGAAGAGGACAAGCGTAGGCATGTGGAAAAGAAAGTGAAGGGAAGTTTCAAATGGGTAAGGGAAGAGATGTCAATTGAAGATTTGAACTGTTTCATGAAAATGAACTTAAACTGTCATCGGATGAGAGATTTTAATTTTAATTTCAAAATGGATGAGAGGTTTAAGGGATTGCACAGCAGTTATGTTGATCACTTGAAATTTTCAATACTTTCTTTGACATACGATTAAAATTCATCATTATTAGGGGCATGAGTTGAAATGAAATTCTTATGTAGAAGTTGCAGTTGACTCTGTTTTTGAGTTTGCTGTTTATGTAATAGAGATTACTACGATGGTTAAGATTTGAGATGTGGGGAGGGCAGGGGCTCACTCTCTTGAGAGTCATCAGTCTCTTAAATGGTTAGTTCTGTAATAATTTTCCAACAGTTGCTTGGAAAGGCGTTTGTATGGCAGGTGATTTTAGTTGAATTAGTCTAGTCTGCTAACGATAAATTCAATTGATCAGTCAATGGGGAAATAGAACTGGAGCCTCCAATTCTGAATTACGCTTTAGCTCTTTTCACACAATTGGACTTGCGAGTGTTTACCCCCTTAACAGTGGCCAATTCTTTACATCCACTTCAAGCTGCAGAACTGTTAGAGATCTCCAGTTTGGCTTGTTAAATATAGCAAGCCATGCAAATTATTGTCAATTGAATTAGATTTGCTTGAATTCACTCTCTTGCTTCTGGAGGCTCTTTTACACTGTATTTTGACCGCGACATCACTGTATCTTTCATCTTCTGCTTCATTCTAATTTTTTTTCTTCCTCAGATTAATATTTCCGGGGAAGGCCATAAAGTTGTATTAAATGCTGGGAAAGGGATTGTGTGCTTCACATGGGGCCTCTTGTATCTGACACGAGTGTTTTCCTCTCCCTCCCTTTGTTTGACAAGCTAATTACCCCGATCAATGGTGCCTATCTCTTGATTCTAACAGTAGTAATCTTTGGTGTGGTGTGGCCTTGCTGTGTGTTTAGGAAGCAGCGAAAGAAGAGCGAGTTCAGGTATCAAGAGCTTGAAATGGGGTCAGGAGAATGGACCAATAATGAAACTGAAGAAGGTTGGGATCAAGGATGGGACAATGATTGGGATGAGGAAGATGCTGTGAAATCTCCAGGTCAACCTCACGTAGGAAATATATCTGCAAATGGCCTCAGTTCTAGGCCTGCAGATAGGGATGGTTGGCAATGTGACTGGGACGACTAGGAATCGATAACAAGAATGGTGTTTGAAAGAGTTATACTACTACATGGGAAGAAGGAAAGAAAAACCAGGAGACACGACGACAATATCGAAAACAGGTACTTGATTCAATTTCATACCACCTATACACTTATCTTGTGAAAAGTAGCTTCAGTTTGGCTTTCCACAGTTAAAGGTTTAGAATTAGGTTTATTGAAATTTTTGAGTTGAGGAGGTGAATGGTGTTGCCCTCTAATCCTGTTTGACTTGGATAGCCTGTCCAGTTAGCTTTACATCAAAGGAGGTTTTTTGAAACATTGAACAATTCCCTTCTATTTTCTTCTGATGTCAATTTGTTGCTTATATAAGTACATGATTTTGGGTTTGGCACAGAAAATAATCTCTGTAGCAACTTTTCTTTTGCACATGAAAAGTGAATGGTTTGCATTTTTCTGTTTTCATGTTTCTCTTGCTAATTGGTGTTATCAGGCATTGATTTCTTATCACGTGCTCTTTGAGTCAAGTTTTTGGATACAGTTACTGGAGGAGTGGAGATCGCACGTTGCAAGATTTTGGCATCCGATACAAGTAATTATCTACTTTTCGAGGTTAAATCCTCTCATAGATGTCTACGAATAGTGACATGTAAACTTGAACCAATGATCCTCTCTTGAAGGCTTCATATCATATCAGATTATGATTCCATTCCAGTTATTTTTACCTTTACCTCACGCTTTTCGGTTCTGAGTGTTTAATCTTTATAGTAAGTTGCTGTTAACAACCCAACCCAATAATTTTGCTTTGCAGAGAGATTAGAATCGGAAAGTGACACTTTAGTTACGTTATTTGTTTGAGCTGTCAAATTGCTGCAGATATAAGAAGGGAACTCCTATCAATAATGTCGCAAGGCTAGAGCTAATATAAGTGGGTCTTGTGTTTAGAACCGGCAATTTGGGCAAGTTTTTGTCTGGGTTCGGATCGTGAACTTGCCATATAGTCCATGGAGGTAAGCTTGATCCCCATTTGTCTCTAGTCTTGACATGGTTTCGAAATTACTCTAGTTCAGAAAGCTATGTAAGCTTGATCTGGCACTCTAGGTTGGGTCATCTTTCTCATATAATATATACATGCAGAAGCTCCTTCTCTTGAGTATGCTTCTTTCTAGGTCAGCTATACCGACTTGTTGATTAAGTTAGGTGAACACAAAGAATGGTCCGACAAACCGATGGTGAAGGTGGCTGTGACTGTCGACGCTCCCTCTGTTGTGGAATTAGTCCTGGAGCGACTGATGGAGTCATGACTTGAGAGGGCGCCGGGTGAAGCTTGGGTTTGTTCAGAGGTCATGGTGCAAGAATTAGCTCAGACTAGAGGAATCAAATTGTTGGCTGCCAATGGATTTAGAAGTTCCTAGGTCCTTGCCTGTTGCCAAAACTCAATCATCTGATATGGTTTTATTGTATCATGTTGAAGTGACTACGCGCTTCTTGCAATAAGGAAGTCCTATTTCCAAGTCTGAATTAACTTTATAATTAGACCTTCTCTTGAAGTGAAACTTTCCCCTTATCCGCTTCCTTACATGGTCGGCAAATTTGTCTAGGATGGTCTCAGAGTGTAGGCCTGCATGGGAAGCTACTCGGATCTTGGCTAACTTATCTCATGAGAAAAGAAAAAGGGAAACTCAGGAGATAGATTGAACCCATTTTTCTCCATTTTGCCACTTAGTCCCTTCACTAAAATATGTCCCGACGGACATAAATTAAGACCATTAAATAGCAAATCTTACACAAAAGAAGTGAAATTTGAGATTCCGTTTACGTCTTCAATAATTCATTTTAGAGGGAAACACATTGGCATTTTAAATCTTAGTGGTTAATGAGCTTTTTTTTTTTTTTTTTTTTCCGTTCATTTCTTTATTTCCATTTTCTCCTCCTTCCCCGTCCAGAAAGCTCCATGAACAAAACCCGGTTGCTGACCGTTGCCACTTCGGGCATTGCCACTCCAGACAGCTTCATCTCTCTCTCTCTGAAGAGCGTCTTCAGGACGGTGGTGCAAGAGCGAGCAAAGACAAACAGCAAAGCCAGTGGTTTTAGTGGAGCATAGGCAAGGAAGATAGCGGAGAAAAAGATTTGGAGATTAGGGATGGCAGTTGGAAATAGGTAATTTGGAAAAATGATTCTAACTTTGCATGTTCTTATTATTTAAAAAAATGAGTTAATAAAAAATACTTTCGTCATTAACAACAATCTATGCCAAGAGGATTTTATTGATAATGAATATATTTTCAGTTGACTCATTCTCCTGAACATATAAACGATCAAATTCAGAAAATATTTCTTTTTTCAAGTTATTGATTTTTCCAAAATAAATATATCAAATGTGCAAGTCTCTTTTTTAAAGTGTAAGGGTGCCTTTAGGTGTTTAGCCTCACGCAAAAAAAAAAAAAAATTGTTTTTTTTGGTCGATTAAAAAAATTGGTTAAACACTTCTTTTTGGGCATTTGGTCCTTCAATTGATAAGAAATTTAAGGAATTAATTTCAAAATTGAAATGGTAAAATGTCATTTACTTACAAAATTTACTATGCTTTAAAAATCTTCTTCCACGACTTTTAAATTTTATATATTGATTGGGCCGATTTGCGATTATAGCTCATCCACAAGCTCCATAGAGGATTCTTGATATGTTTTAAGTTTTAACACGGTAATATCCTCTACCAAATTGGGTAAATAATTAAAGAAGTTTAGGTTACCTTTTTATGCTTCTACCATTTCATAGCTACATGATTCACTAACATGTAATCATCGTAAGTTTTTATTCTTTAGAACGTTATACTTTTCTCAATTTTATTTTAAATTATGCATACATTATTCAAAATGAGTTATAAAATTTAAAGTAACATATATTATTAGCTTTATTAAGTACTTTTTTAAATTAGGTATAGTTTATTCCCTAATTAAATAATAAATACATTAACTTTTAACAAACTTTTCAGTGACAATATCAATTTATTGTATTTTCCAATTTAACTTTATAATATATGTCTTCTTAATAGTTTTTGAATTTGTATTAGCAAACTTTTTCCGTTAAGCACATGATTATTAAGTTTGATATTAATTATTCACTTAATCAAATAAGCTATACATCAAATTATGAATACCACTGAGATACCTTTTTTCCTTTTTGTAATATTTTTTTCATAATAGTTAAACTTAACAAAAAATTAATAATGTTCAATGAAATTTGTTCTTTCAATAAAGTAAGCTCTATGCAAATCATAGTGATCTACTTATGAATTAGATATATTATTATTGTTTTTAGTTTTCATCTTACTTTCATTTTAAATCAAATAGATGCCTTGAGTTTATTATTATAAATTTTTTCAATATATGTTACATAATTGGTCCAAAAAAAATAAGTTACATAATTTAGAAGTATTTTTGAATATATTTTCTATTTACTCATTTTTTACTCGATAAGAAATAATAGTTTGGGGATGATAAATAAGCTAAAAACTTGTTGTTGTATGTGTACCCCTCAATGACATATATGAAGTTAAGTGTGATGTGGTAAGGACAAACATATATATTCTATCAATTTCGACTTCTAACTTTTAATTTTAACTACATAAGTTTGTGGTAAATTGATCATTTCTGGTAGTTTTAGCTTTACCATAGTGAATTGACAAACATTATTGAGGGTCATAAAACATAATCTTGCAACTCGCTGATAAAAGAAGCTTTAACATTGTGCCCTTAAGAATAATTATTAACTGATTTTTTTCCAACAAAAATCAATGGATCTAGTTGTTGATAAAAGCAACACATTGAGAATGGGAAGGAGAGTGAAGCTAGGCTTTCGGAAAGCACTGAAAGAAGCCGATAATTATGGAAATTGATTCAGTTATTATCAATTAGAAGAGTTACGTTCCACTCTTCAATATAATTATGGAAATTAATTTCTGTTATCATACCCATTATGATCATTTTTTCTATCTTGTTCTAACCCGACACCGTTTCTTTGCTTCCTTTTGATCGTTGAGCATTATCCATTCGATTCTTACAGGCCATCAATTATTTTCTTAGCACTAAGATTACATGTAAACATAAATCACAGATATAAATTACTTGGGGTTGCACCAGTAACCACCGTTCCCACATACTTCTAAATTGGGGGTTTGTAGGTTTCTCAGGTGAGCCCAAATGGGACCCGCCCCCAGCTCCTCAGGAAAAAAAAAAAAACCGCAGATATAAAATTGCATGTAGTGCTAATATTTGTATTAATTATTTTACAGCCTATGGAAAGATATACTTCTAAATTGGGGGTTTTCCATCACACACACACACACACAGGAAAACACACACACAGATATAAATTGCATTTGTATTAATTATTTTACAGCCTATGGAAAGATAGCTTCCATCACACACACACACACACACAAAACCAAATCTACATCATTTTATATATACAAATAGAGGAATTGATTGAATATTGTCTTAAATCGTCAATTCACTACTAAAGGCTTGCGATTCAGAAATCAAACCATTTGGACCATTGCCCCAGGGGCTCACTATTCATGCCCCATTCAGATTTGTAAATACAACCAAAATGAACCATCAACAGCCACACAAAGGTAAGAAGCTCTCCACCGTTGCTCAACACTTGCATATGTGCCTCTCCCCTACTATGAATTGCTGCATATGATAGCATCTCAACCCACACTCCGCTCATCACCTTCCACTTCATTTCCTGGAGCCTTTCCATCTCTTGGGCCAAATAGATCCCCTCTCTAAGCGGGCATGTCCATCGAGGGGATCCCAAGTTGAAATCATCCTCATACAATTTCTTAGATAACCTTCCCACATCCTTGGTCTCAACACTCATGTACTCTCGTAGCTTGAGCACCGTATCGGCTGATGTGATTTGGGCAATGCCAGCCACAGTATACACCAAATTAGGTTGATTAAGTAAAAGATACAACATATAGTCGGAGAGCATCTTGCTGAATTCTCTCTCATCATTTCTGGTTGTAGGGCTCATAAATTGGTTCTCTATATTGTACCAGATTTCAGTAGCTAGATGCCAAATTATAATGCTGGCATCATAATTAGCATGGGTGATATATTTTAATAGATTGCAACAATCAATCCCCTCCGGTCTACTCTCGAGAAACAAATTCCCTTTTGCCTCAAATATCTTTCTCAGATCAGTTGAATCATTCATGTTCTCAGATTTACGTCTCACCTCCGTAAAGATAAAGACCCATAGTTCCTTAATAAAGGGATTTGTGGACAAGTACTTCGTATTTGCAATCCTTGGTATCATCCCATGGATACGGAACCATGAACCACAGCCTGTAGCGATTGCCTCACCTGCTTGATGGAACCAAGAGGTGATCTTCTCAGCCATATGGAATGGAAAACTGCAAATACTAGAAAAAGCCACGATATCACAACGTCTGTTGCACTTATAAATTTTTCTTGGACTCTCCTTCAAGGACTCAGATAAAAGGTTGCAAGCAGAGATGGATTCTGACCACCTTCGAAATATTAATGGTGTGTCTAAGACCCCATAAGAAGAAAGAAAAACCTCAGAAGTGGTGTTAGCCTTTGCTTCACATTTGGCAAATTGGGGCTTCCTTAGGTTATCTGTGGTAGATACCAACTTGTGGAGAACTAGATCTAGTTTAGATGATCCTATGTTATACCACTTGATTTCCGCAATGGTCCAATCGGAGAAAATGAGCATGAACAGACCTATTACATCTAGAGCAATCCCTCCGAAAAGAAGGGAATAAGTAATTTCCACATCGAATTTGGGGAGCCGATGCTTCTTTAAGCGATTGAACAGTATGAAAGCCGTCATGATATTAGTGAAGGCTATGAAGCGGAAAATGTAGCTCCTTTTGGAACGTATTGCCAAAACTTTTGTGTGAAGCACCTCGTAAATGAAATCTAGTTCCATTGAAATGATCCTCAAGGCATCTACCGCAGAAACATTGTGGAAATATTCATGGCTCAATTCGCGTTTTGGGCATCTGAAGACGAGGTCGCCAAGGAAGAACATAAAGATTTGAAAGAAGCAGTAAGCATGCTTCACTACAATGCTCTCGGCAAGTTTTACTTCTTCTTCATTAGAATATGCATCTCTTGAAACATTGAGTTCTTCAAGCAACTCTCTATATCGTTCACGAGAAGACTTGTTTGGGAGCTTTGCATTTCTAAGTCTACGGAGGCTCGAGATCATCCATTCCCTAAGCTTCGAGAGGCTCGAGAGATTAAGTGCCAGTAACCTATTGGCATTTTTTATGACTCCAGCAAGAAACACTAGCATCGTTGGAATCACCATCAAATTGTTGCTAGGAAATATCTGCACAAAAATATAGATGGCAGCACTAACTTGGAAGATGAGACCGAGCAAGTGTTGTCGCCAAAGTGAACTATCTTCCAGAGAGTAGGTAGTGATGGTGTCCGGACCTCCAAGATGTAACAAGAGAAATGATGCCCAAAATACCTGAAGTGCTCCGTCTACTTCAGTATGAGTGCATGAATTGCCTTGGTTGTGAGAGATGAGCCCGATCGCAAATGCAGCTACCCAATCAGCCATCAAATA
Source organism: Eucalyptus leucophloia subsp. euroa (assembly GCA_017140325.1). Taxonomy (NCBI): domain Eukaryota; kingdom Viridiplantae; phylum Streptophyta; class Magnoliopsida; order Myrtales; family Myrtaceae; genus Eucalyptus; species Eucalyptus leucophloia. The sequence goes on from CM029468.1 coordinate 12,928,480, forward strand.
GGCCAACCATAAGAGGAAAATGATGTAGCGGTTCACTATTTTCTTTCTAAGGGGTGCAAATAGAATGAGAGAGACTTGAAGCAAGAGGCTCAAAATGACAAAGCCTCGGACGTTCCATTTGATCCATAGATTGAAATGGAGCTAAATGACATGTTTTTGCTTAGTTTCAATTTGATCGCTCTTTTCAGATATAACTCTAGTTACAACAAAACGTATATATATACACACACAAATTGGGATGGTTCCTTGCATGTTCGTCAGAAGATACTATCTTTTTAAAAAGCCAAGAATTTTTTTTTTGAGCAAAAAAAGCCAAGAATTTTTTTTTGAGCAAAAAAAGCCAAGATTTTTTTTTTGAGCAAAAAAAGCCAAGAATTTAATTAATTGTGAATCAACCATTCCACGGATGAAATGGAGCTCGGAGTTTGTTTAATCACTAGAGGATTAAATTAAATCATTACAATGTTTCATGTATCCACGAAAGTGGGAGAGGCCATTGGGTTATTAATTGCTAAACCCATGCATTATTACGTACTTCACAAGATAATGACAATGCCATATCACTCAATTATGATCTTGATTGAATTAATGACAAAATTCCACTAAAAAGTAAAGACGCCATTAGGTTATTAATTGTGAAACCCGACAATTATTATGTACTTGGTTAGATAATGACAATGTCCTTTCATTACGTTCAATGGAGGTGATCATGCTAATTGCATCACTTCACCCTTTCGAGTATCAAAAGCTTAACGAATAAGATGGTTCAAATTTTTAGTATCATACATGTTACACTCTTCCACATGTCCAGTAATCAAGAACTAACAAAACCACATCCACCCAACAAATAGACGAATAGCTATGTTTATTAAGATACGATAGAGTCACATGCAGTAATGATTGTATTTTGACAATTTAAAAAATTTGAATACGCGTGCGTGATTATTTCCCAATGTTTGGAAGCACGATGGGGGAGGAAAATACACAGGATATATCCACTAATTTAAATTTTATAGTCTTAAAATTTTCACCTTTTTCCCCCTCCGTTTTCCTAATCTCTCAAAGATAGAACTAATTAATTTCCCTCTCTATAATTCAATAAAAAGAAAATTCAAGATCCTGCTGCAAACTATGTGCAATGATTTTAATAAAAGTAGGCAAAAGTGGTGCGTCGTTTCATGGCTGGAGCAGAACTTCGAGCTGCCCGAGCTTGAATAGCTGAAAGTCCTCAAACAGGGTCACTCGATCTTCCCTTCGGCTAGAAAAGAATAGGTATAGAGGTTAAGAAGTTCGTCTTCAAGATGCCAAGTTCACGTGAAGATATGTCAAAAGTAAAGTTACAGCATCAACAAAGGGAAAGGACAATAAAAGCTAGAACTGTTGAAACAGTATTTCTCTCAGCCTCCATAAGTTTTCATGAAAAGCAACTAGTAAGGAAAAGAAGGAATAAATTCTGCGTTGTTTTCATGAAAAGAAACTAGTAATGAAAAGAATGAATAAATTCTTAGTCCAAGTTTCACGTGAAGATATGTCAAGAGTAAAGTTCCAGCATCAACAAAGGGAAATGACAATAAAAGCTAGAACTGTTAAAACAGTATTTCTCTTAGCCTGCATAAGTTTTCATGAAAAGCAACTAGTAACGAAAAGAAGGAATAAATTCTTAATATAAACGCAAAACAGCATGGAAGCAAGGAAGAATCACCAAAAAAAGTCCAAACCTATTGCAATTATACCAATTCAATTCAATTTTCTTTTTACCAATCTAGTTCTAAATCTTTTGTAATTGTGTCAATTTTGTCTATCCGGCCAAATTTGGCGGGCCGAGATGACGTGGATGCAAATCGGCCTTGGCAATGTGACTATTTTTTGAATAATATTTTATTTTTCCAAATTTTTTTCTTCTCTTCTTCCTCTTTGGCTTCGTTACCCCCATAGTGGCCATAGAGACTCTGGCAAGGCTCGCTGGCCACTAGGCAAGGGTCACGACCCTTGCCAATGGCTGACGAGGGCTTTACGGCCCTCACCCAGTGGCTAGCAAGCCTTGCCAGAACACTTGCCAGCCACTGCGAAGGAAAAGAAGCCAAAGAGGAAGAAGAGAAAAGAGAGAAGGAAAAAGAAAAAGAAAAGAAAAAAAATTTAATAAGAAATTGAAAAAAATAAAGTATTATTAAAAAATTACCACATCAATATCGGCAAATCAAATTTGGCTGGATGGACTAAATTTGCACAATTACAAAAGATTTAAGACTGAATTGGCCAAAAAGAATTTAGAACTAAATTGGTATAATTATGATAGATTTAAGACTTTTTTTGTGATTTCCTGCAAAATAACGCTCGGAAGAAAGCCTGGACAGCTGACAAAACGTGCTGCGGTTGGGAATTAGCATGGCCAAAACTCCTACTTGAACAATCCGAGAGTATAAAGCTCTAGTTCACGTCACGTCGCGTCGACACTCAATTTTTGAGCAATGAATACTGATTTTAGGGAAAATTCATTTCCAGATAACATCCAAGAGACGAGCAATTCATATCTGATCAGAAAGCTGCTAAATACAGGAAAAATCGGAGAGAGAGAGGGCCATGCAGAAGCAAGGTATTAAGAGAAACAAAGGTATAAGAGAAAATAACACTAGAGTGAGCGAAGTATTTTAATCGTAATATTTGAACTTAAGTGAAATTTGTTCATTCAATCAAGTAAGCTCTATTGCAAATTATAAATGATCTATGTAAATATTGTATGATCTTCAAGAGAGAGGGAGAAAAAATCAGTAACTACATCTTTACTCAACTGGTTTTTTTTTTTTTAATCACGAAATATTAAATTATATCCATAATATTTGATAATATCTTTAATGATATTCTCTAACAAGGAAATCTCTACTCTTTATAAATATATGAGCATGCGGCTTGTATATGATTGGTGCAACTTTCTTTGAGAGTCTGTAATTAGACGTCGTGTAAACCTGACCTTACAATAAACAAACCGGATTTGACAAGCACTAAAGCAACACGTGCTTAGAAAGTTGACATATCTTTTCATACAACCTTGGTAGAATTGTGTGGAAACCCAACTTGAATTGCGGCCAACTAAACCGCATCAACCCACAGTGCTCATCTTTGGCTACCAAATGAAGGTGCGCTTGACTCCGGCACTCACAGCTACATGGATACGTGATGACACCACCCTGTGACACTTATCTTTGGTTGTTCAATGAAGGTGTGCTTGACTTCGGTATTCACAACTACTTGGATATTTGACAATGATTTCTCTCGTCGATGTTGGTCGTTATTAGAAGAGAGTACCACAACAAATAACGTCCATAGTAGCATTGTTGAGTGTTGACAAGATTAGGGAGTAATTGAAGATGAGATGACTAAAGACAACATAAAGAATGAAAAAGCTAAGGTCTGATTTAATTCCTTTTCTCTTTGGGCTCTGATATCATGCAAATATTATAAGATCCTAGAGAGAGAGAGAACAAATAAAAACTACAACTTTACTCAATTGGTTTTTTTTTAATCATGAAATATCACATAATAATCCCTAATATCTAATAATATTTATAACAATATAATATAACAAGGAAATCTCTAATCTCCATAAATATAGTTCATCAATTTACTTATTATTGTACATATAATTGGATGTCATCAATCTTCTTATTTTAATTGTAAATTAAATAGTTGTTCTTGACTTCATTAATATAATTTGTTTTCAATAAAGATAAAGTGTTTGAAACAAAAGTTAGATGATTCGGGAATACTTTTAAAGATGTTTTCTTGTGCTCATTCAAACTCCACTAGAGATAATAGTTTGTGGATGATAAATAAGCTAAAGCTTATTGTTGAATCTGTACACGCCATGGCATTTGTGAGGTCACTTGGGACGCGGCAAGGACAAACAAATGTATTCTCTAAATTTTGACCATAAATTTCATCATTAACCACCTAACTTTGTGGTAAATCAATCTTTTTTGGTATTTTTGGCTTGACCACCATGATAAATTGAGCAATTTTTTGAGGGTCATAAATTATGTAACTCCTAAATAGAAGAAGCTTGAACATCGCACCCTTAAGAATAACTAATTAACTACCTGTCCAATAGAAATCAATGAATCCGGTTGTTGATAAAACCAAGATACTTGGAAGTAGAGGGAAGCTAGCCTTTTGGCAAACCTGAAAGAAATCTATAATGATTGAAATTGGAAGAGTTGTGATCTTTTTTTTTTTTTTAATCTTGTTTTAGTTTGCTTGGATATCTTAACACAATCTTCTTCCCTCATGTGATTTCCACCGAATTCTCACAGCCATCCATTAGTTTATTACCATAAGGATTACATGAAAGCATAAATTACAGATTAAAACTGCATATTGTACCAAAGTGTGTATTAATTGTTCTATAGTTAACAATACAATGTCGTCGTTTTCTTTTTAATGAGTGCAAACAGAATAAGAAAGAGCTAAAGTGTGAGATTCAATATGACAAAGTCTAGGATTTACCTTTGTTCCCCATATCGAAAATAGAGCTAAATGCCATGTTTTTGCGTAGTTTAGATTTTATCAATCATCTCTAATATAATTTCTGGTACAACAAAATGTATAGGATGAATAATGGGACTGAGATTGTTCCTTGCTTAATTTCAGAGAACAATATCTATTCCAAAACCCATCCGGAAAAAAGAGCTAAGAACCAACTATTTTATATATGTGTGTGTATGTGCGCACGCGTGTTGAGAATGTTCCTTGCTTGATTTTTAGAAAATAGTATCTATTCCAAAACCTAACTAGGAAAAAGAATCGTAAACCAACTACTATATATGCGCGCGCATGTGATAAGGTTGTTCCTTGCTTGATTTTTAGAAAATAGTATCTATTCCAAAGCCCAATCAGAAAAAAGAATCTTGAACCAATTGTTATCATGTATTTGTGTGTTTGTTGAGATTATTCCTTGCTTGACTTTTAGAAAATCAAATCTATTCCTAAGAGCAACTAGGAAAAGAATCGTGAATCAACTGTTATATATGTGTGTGCGTGTGATGAGATTGTTCCTTGCTTGACTTTTAGAAAATATTATCTATTCCAAAATCCAATTGGGAAAAAGAATCACAAACCAACTATGATATATGTATGTGTGTTGAGATTGTTCCATTTTTTATTTTTAGAAAATAGTATTTACTCCAAAACCCTACTAGGAGAAAGAATCATGAACCAACTATTATAGATGTGTGTGTGTGATAAGATTATTCCTTACTTGATTATTGGAGAATAGTATCTATTCCAAAATCCAATTGGAAAAAAGAATCGTGAGCCAACTATTATATGTGTGTGTGTTAAGATTATTCCTTGCTTGACTTTTAGAAAATCGTATCTATTCCTAAACCCAACTAGGAAAAAGAATCGTGAATCAACTGTTATACATTTGTGTGCGTGTGATGAGATTGTTCCTTGCTTGACTTTTAGAAAATATTATCTATTCCAAAACCCGATTGGGAAAAAGAATCACAAACCAACTATGATATATGTATGTGTGTTGAGATTGTTCCTTTTTTTTTATTTTTGAAAAATAGTATTTATTCCAAAACCCTACTAGGAGAAAGAATTGTGAACCAACTGTTATAGATGTGTGTGCGTGTGATAAGACTATTCCTTACTTGATTATTGGAGAATAGTATCTATTCCAAAATCCAATTGGAAAAAAGAATCATGAGCCAACTATTATGTGTGTGTGCGTGTGCGTGCGTCCGTGCATGCACGCGCGCGTGTGGGTGTGTGTGTGGGTGTGAAAATCGTATCTATCCTATACCCAACTAGGAAAAAGAATCGTGAATCAACTGTTATATATGTGTGTGCCTATGATGAGATTGTTCCTTGCTTGACTTTTAGAAAATATTATCTATTCCAAAACCCAATTGGGAAAAAGAATCACAAACCAACTATGATATATGTATGTGTGTTGAGATTGTTCCTTTTTATTTTTATTTTTAGAAAATAGTATTTATTCCAAAACCCTACTAGGAGAAAGAATCATGAACCAACTGTTACAGATGTGTGTGCGTGTGATAAGATTATTCCTTACTTGATTATTGGAGAATAGTATCTATTCCAAAATCCAATTGGAAAAAAGAATCGTGAGCCAACTATTATATATGTATGTTTTGAGATTGTTCCTTGCTTGATTTTTAGAAAGTAGTATTTATTCCAAAACCTTAATGGGAAAAAGAATCGTTAACCTACTATTCGACGAATGAATACAAGTAAGGCATCTCGTGTATTAAATAGCAAAAGAAAAATATCTTATATATGAATGATGTTTATTGTTGTCGCGACCAATTTTTTGGGTGCACCACCTAAAATTAGGCTAATGGATTGCTAAACCTAAACTTAGCTCGAGTTTTCCCAAGCCCATACCAACTCGCGACTAAAGTTCAAATATATATCATGCAAAAAGGGAGTTGCCACTAATCAGTTTACGGTAGGTCAATTAGACACTTAAGTAAAATAATTGGATAATTGGAGAATTATTTTACTCCTACGACCCAAAGACTTTGGGTACGGGGACTTGATTACACTAGACTTTTCTAGTACCCTTTCGGTACCTTTCTCTTTTTATTTCGAAAGAATGTTTTGCAGGCGGCTTGAGTTAATTTTAATTCACTTCCTAACTTGTGAAGCGATCATGCGGGTGCGCAGACTACCAATTTAACACTCAAGAAAGCAAATAAAAAAAAATGCAGAACTTACCTCATAGTAATGAAAGCATCTGCAATGTTAAATCAGAATTCACATCAAAGTCTTAGATATTATTTCTAATTAACATGCAATCACTCAATTTTTTGTTTAATGAAAATCATGATTTATGCAATGGATGTCAATAAACTTAGCTTGGGTTTTCCCAAGCCCATACCAACTCGCGACTAAAGTTCAAATATATATCATGCAAAAAGGGAGTCGCCACTAATCAGTTTACGGTAGGTCAATTTGACACTTAAGTAAAATAATTGGATAATTGGAGAATTATTTTACTCCTACGAATCAAAGACTTTGGATATGGGGACTTGGTTACACTAGACTTTTCTAGTACCATTTCGGTACCTTTCTCTTTTTATTTCGAAAGAATGTTTTGCAGGCAGCTTGAGTTAATTTTAATTCACTTCCTAACATGTGAGGCGATCATGCGGGTGTGCAAACTACCAATTTTTTTTTTTTTGGTTGCTGGAGGAACCGCTTTGACCGACAGCCACCACGTAAACCCCCAGGTGTCGATAGCGGGGAAACCACCACCCTGACGCCATGCTTAAGTCACCACACAGCGCTTCAGCCTCCTTACTTCACAGGGGCTTCGAACCTTGGCCTCCTCGGTGGAGGACAAAGGATCTACCATCCATGCTGCAACGGCCGGTGGTGTAAACTACCAATTTAACACTCAAGAAAGCAAATAAAAAAAAAATGCAGAACTTACCTCATAGTAATGAAAGCATATGCAATATTAAATCAGAATTCACATCAAAGTCTTAGATATAATTTCTAATTAACACGCAATCACTCAATTTTTTGTTTAATGAAAATCATGATTTATGCAATGCATGTCACTAATCTAACATGAGATGATATGACATGGCAACATGACCTAAACTACATGACAGGAGCAAAGTAATTTTTTTGAACATGCAATAATTAAATATGCAATCTAAATTAACCAAAATGACCTAATTCTAATGACGGGCAATTTCTAATTAGATGAACCTAGCAACAATCACTAAATGAAATGCATTTTATGAACCTAATTCTATATGATATGCACATGATCTTTATTTTTTTCATGAAAATTCATAATTAAAATCACCAAAAATAAAATTCTAACTAAAGTGAAATGCTATCTATTCTAAATACCTTCTAAACATGCATTTTTAAAAAATAACTAACCTATCATGTCACGCCTCGAACCTCGAGCACGCGCACATCCCACTGCGGTTGATAGAAATGCGACCTTCCAAGACACGTCGCTAACCCATTTATTTTATTACGTATGCAAAAGCGAAACAAATCCCCTGATAACATTTAACTTGGGATAGAAAAGCAAGCAAGCAATCAATCACAACCAAACAAGCTTTCTTATAAACACATAGGTTTATATACAACACTGAATTGTCTACAAAATAGATAGGCTCAACAAAAATGGAACTGTTCTAAGACCAATTAGTCAGACACGTTCGCCGATTCTTCGGTCTTCACCTCCACAAATGTCCATGGCTTCGAGTCCTTCACGGCCGCCATTTAAGGACCTGAAAATGTTAAGCCCACGATGGGGTGAGACAATGTCTCAGCGAGTCCTACCCTCTAAGACCCGATTAGGAAGAAAATACGCCTCAGGGAGCTCTAGCCACACAAATAGGAAGGAGGACTTACCTTGCATCAGTCCTTTCCTGCACATCAATACAATTCAATTCTCAATCACAATATTTAGCCAACGATTCAATTCAATTATACTGTCTATCTTTCCATTTCAATCCATACTATCTATCAACCATTACTATCTATCATTCAATACCATCTATCAAACCAGTCGTTAATACAACACATGCTTTCCAAAGCTGTAATATATAGACGGTAGCTCACTCAAGCTATATAGATAGATAATAGCTCGCTCAAGCTGTATAGATAGATAATAGCTCGCTCAAGCTATAATATATATAGATCATGCTCGCACAAACTGATAAAACGATCTTAGCTCCCATAAGCTGATATATGTATAAATCGTGCTCGCACAAGCTGATAAAATGATCTTAGCTCACACAAGTTGTAGTTGATATAATAGCTCTCAGAAGTTGTATATATATATATATATAATAATTGCACGCCCAAGCTGATACATATATATATAAACCAATGCTCCCCAAAGCTGATCATTCAATAATAAACCATGGAACTGGATATACAATCCAATAACATCCAACAATTCAAACTAGTCATACAAACCAATTACAATGCCAATAGCCGACACCGGGTATTTTCAAGTTAAATACCACAACTTCATCAAATTTTACTCAATTCCACACTTGGAATAATTAACCACAAATATTCATTTTCACTAAATATCTCAATTTAACATACAATTAGCACAAACCGATCACACTACTGTAATTAGCACGAAATTCTAACGACCGGCCATCCCGGCATAATTTTCAAAAATAATAAATAATTAAATTAAATTCCGAAAATTAAATAATTAAATATTATTTTATAATAATATAATTTAATAAAATAATATTTATAAATTCGAATTAATTAATTAAAAACAAATAATTAGGGCTTAAACAAGATTACACTAATTTAAACATACAATTAGCCATAATTAAACATCCATTAAACTAATCATACAACTAATCTAATTTATATTAAAATAATATAATTTAACCACATAAACCTAATTAGACTAATCTAAACACCCATTAAGCATAATTAACTCACTAAACAATGATTAGAGGATAAACTCACCGGATTAATGTTCCAGCGAGTCCGCAACAAAGGCGACGCCAAGGCGGGCGATAAACCTCAAGGTGGCGACACCAACCAAGGTCGGGAAGACACCTAAAATGGGCCTCGAAGTCTCCAAAACCTTGCTGGTTGCTGCTTCTGTTCCAAGGACCGAACCAGAGAAGAAGAAGGGCTGAATGGCGAGGAAACGGGCCGATCGGAGCTCCGGCAAGCGGGTGGTTGGCAACCGGTGGCTCCTGGGGGTCTTGGGGGTCTTGCTAGAGGTTGGGATGGGCGGAGAAAGTACCGGAATGGGAGAAAAATGGCCGAAAACGCGAAACAGTGCAGGCTGCAGGCGGACCGACGGACCAGCGACTGATTCCTTCCCGGCGGCGCCTAGACCGGCTGGCAGCTCCGTTCGGCGTGAAACCGGGACCATTTGGACGGTTTGGATGTTCTGAAGAGAATGGTGGGTGTTTTGTGAGCTTATTTGCACGGGAAGACCACTTTTGACTCGATTCTTCACTGAAGGGTCAGTTGGAGCAGAAACTGGAACGGGGTGAAAACAGAGGGGAAATCGGGTCCGACGGGCAAGCGACGGTCTTGGGCAGCTGTTGGCTGATCTACTCTGGTTTTCTCCAGCTCTCTCAAGGCTACAACAATGGAGAAAGCCTTGAATTGAGGGAGAAGAAGCTGCTGAAGAGAGGGGGTGGGGTTCTCCTTGAGCTCTTTAGAGCTTAACACTTGCCAATTTCTCATTTGCTTTGCTCCCACTATGACATCACATGACATCATTCACTCTCTCTCCTCAATCTTCCTCCACAACCTTGCCAATAGGTGCAAAATAGCTCTCCCCCCATGGTATATGAATTTCATACATTTGTACATCAAATTCCTTCAATTCCCTTCCAATTAAATCCACTTGAGCTCAAATTGAAGTCTATAAATTCATCCAAGGTGTCCTCACTTAAGTCCACATTTTTCCTTGTCCATTAAACCAACTTGTATTCCAAAAATTGTGATCAAAAGCGGTCCTCTGACTATCTCGAACAAAAACGACCTTAATTTGCTTTTCTGCCAAAAATCTCAGTTTATAGAAAAATCTTCTGAGAATGAGTCGACGTTCCTAAAATGAATTATGACTTGACAAAACTTTCAATTTCTGTAATCGGGTTCAATTTCACAGTTAATTTCAATCTGGCATGACTTTAGCATGTCCTAATCTACCGGTTAGCTTTTAGGAATTTTCTGTGCAATTAACCCGTGGTTGATTATTTTCAAATCACAAAGTGCATCTTCGACACATTGGCAATTTTCGGTTGTTGTAAAAATCTCAAGATTTCAAATACGAACACAGAGTACCAAAACAACAAAGAAATCTGTCTAGTGCCGATCAACAAGAATTGTGCAATTAGGTGGAATCACCCACACTAAATTACATGGTTTTGTTAAATCTACCTATTTTCAATCTCTAATTGGTCTATGCCGTAATGACCCTTGTATATTAGTATAGTCGAGCAGTCGTTTCCTGGTCGAATTCTCAAGTCTATTGTGTTTAGATTCCTTAACGGCTTCACCTGATAGATTAATTATCTCGTGAGTAGCCAACTTAGAGAAGAGAGCTATAGGCGCAAAAATGAAATGTCCGACTTATTCAATTGAAAACAGAATTGGAAAATCATGATATCACATATCATGCAATCCATGTAAAAATCTATCTAGACTTAATATTAAACATGCAATTTTATCTTAATATGCAATGACGCACGAAGAATGCCATAATTCTAATTTTTTTTCTTTTCCTCTTATGCAATTCAAAATTAAAATTGACAAATAAGTAAACGTGCAATTCAAATTAAAAAAACTAACATCTTAAATAAATGCATTTTTTCATTTTATATTTTTTAACAGAAGAAATCGAAATAAAATCCCTATTCTAAATATGCAAGATAACAAGAAATATTATGAAACAAATCTAATATTAATTCAAACATTTTATTTGATTTTTTTCTTTTACAAAAATAAAATTGATTTAATCAACACGACGACAAATCAGACAAGATAGGATTGATATCAAAAAATTGGCAAATGATATCTCGCGCATAAGATCGGGTTGACCAATTTTAAAATTAAATCACGAATCGAATCTTAGGCGTACGATCGGATTGTCGATTTTTGCAAGAGATTATGAGTCGGATGTCGGGCGTGAAAATCAAACTATCAATCCCTAATTTGAGGGGCTATTTCATGTCGGAACCTCAACCATTCATTCAGGAATAATCCTACTAAAAAAAACAAAGAAAAATAAAAAATAAGGCAAATAAAAGACTACCTAATTTAATTTCTCTTTTTCCCTTTTGTTTTTTTTTTTTTTTCTTCTCAAGCAAATCTTGTACTAGGGTAACAGTAGGAGCGATGAGTCAGAGGTCCGGTAGGGGCGTCGCGGTTGGAGCTCCGGCGAAGGTCCAGCGAGGGGGATCGGCGGCGAGCAAACTAGCGGCAGCAGCGGTTCACGGGTGGCACCGCGAGTCAGCCGGAATCGTGCGGCCGGAGCAGGAGCAGCAACTCGAAGAGAAGCAAAGGCCCGACCCAACAGCAAATCGGCGCGGGCGGTCACGGACGCAAGGTGGCTCGGTGAGCGTCACGGGCGAGACCAGCGGAACGTCGGTGGAGCGAGAGGGCTCGTGGGTCTGGCAGAGGCGGTGTCGCGATTTCGGGGGCGCCGAGCAGTAGCACTCGGCGACGGTGGCTGTCTGGGGGAGATGCCAGCGTTTGGAGGTGCGGCGGTGCGGCTGAGCGGTGCAAGCGCGGCTGGTGAGCGGTGGCAGCTGAGGCGCTTCCGGCGGTGGCTGGCGCGGATGCAGGATCGGCGTGGACAGAGGAAGAAGACACTGCTTTGCTTTTTTCTTTTCTCGTCTCCTCTGCTTTCCCCCTTCTCGTTTGCACGTCCCACTCACCGGTCCCTCTCTCTGTCTCTACACTTCTTACTTTTCACTTTTCACTTTTGTTTTTCTTCTTTCGCCGACCAAAAGAAACCCTAGAAAAGCCCCCTTTCTCTGTCCGTGCACAACCCTTTTATAGACAAAAAAAATGTAATCTTTGTGAAAATCGTCTATAATCTCTCGAACGTAATATCCCTTTACAAAAATGAATATTCTCCATCGATTTTTCAAAATTGCAATGGGATTTCTTGAAATCTCACAAAGATAAGCTCACAATATATTTTTTGTCACACTTGCCCTATCCGAAAATATTCTAAAAAAATCCAACATATCTTGAAAAATTTCAAATTCCCATTTTCTCACGAGATAATTTCCGATCATAAAAAAAGGGGCTTGGGCCAACTTGCTCGTTTCGTGGGCTTAATCCAGCCTATTAATTTAAAGCTTAGAACCGCCAATTCAAACTCATCTTTCACCGGTCCAATAAATAAATGCAAAAAATTTAAAATAAATGCATCTAAATTTATATGGTATGTAATTAATATTTTTTTCCAAGGATAAAATTAACTCCTAATTTTTTTATGTAATAAATAAATAAATGGATCGCCAAAATTTAGGTGTTAACAGCTGCCCCTCTTTGAAGGTGAGTTCATAGAGATTGTCTTCAAAGACAAATTGAGACCTAAATTTTGACCATGCACATGCACTAAATGACTCTTTTTTTTGTTGGAAAATGATTTCCATTTTAAAATGCAATTTATATGAGGCATAAAATGCTAATGCAAATGCATGATGCAAAAGGAAAGAACGTACCTACAGTTACTCACCAATCAGTGCGGTAGAGTATCTTGAGGTACATGATAAATCTCCATTTACTGCACAAGTACCTAGTTTCCACTTAGGTTCCCTTAAGAGTCTAACAGGTAATAAATTGAGACATTAAGACTGAGAAGAACATTCACATCCAAAGTAAAATGTTCAATGAAAAAAATTAAGACATCTAGATCCAGACTGAGATGTCAAGATTTTTGAACTCGAAATACCCAGATCCAGACTAAGGTAAAACGAGAAATATCGAAAAACATTTACATCTAGAGTAAAATATTTAACGAAAAAAATTAAGACACCCTGATCTAAACTGAGATGTCAAAAAATTTTTAAACTCAAAATACCTATATCTAGACTAAGGTATAACGAGAAAGCTCGAAAAACATTCACATCCAAAGTAAAATGTTCAGCGAAAAGAATTGAGACATCCAGATCTAAACTGAGATGTCAAGATTTTGTGCTCAAAATACGTGAATCTAAACTAAGGTATAACGAAAAAGGTCGAAAAAACATTCACATCCAAAGTGAAATGTTTAGACAAAAATAATTAAGACATCTAGATCCAAACTGAGATGTCAAAATTTTTGAACTCAAAATACCTAGATCCAAACTAAGGTATAACAAGAAAAATTGAAAAACATTCACATCCAGAGTGAAATGTTCAACGAAAAGAATTAAGACATCTAGATCCAAACTGAGATGTCAAGATTTTGGGACTCAAAGTACCTAGATCCAGACTATGGTATAATAAGAAAGATCGAAAAACATTCACATCTAGAGTGAAATGTTTAGATGAAAATAATCAAGATATCTAGATCTAACTAAGATGTCAAGATTTTTAAACTCGAAATACCTAGATCTAGACTAAGGTATAACGAAAAAGGTAAAAAAAAAAATTCACATCCACAGTGAAATGTTCAACGAAAAAAATTGAGACATTCAGATCCAAGCTGAGATGTCAAAATTTTGGAATGCAAACGGTAACGGAATCTACCTGGAATATCTTACCTTCAAGGAGGGTAGAGTGATTCAAAGTAGTTGGCATTACATGTCCAGGACTTGAACCTTTCTTCGGTCGCCTCAATCAGACTGAATTTAGAGAAAAATCTCTGGGGGACAGCTCAATCAAGTCGAGTATCGGTGCACTTGAGGAGGAATGCCTGTGCAATGACAAGTATTTAAGGTATGGATATAGATATACTTACCTGGTAACAATTCTGATCATCGGGGATATGTCTCATGCAAAACATGGTCTTAAGAGTGGCAACGTGCATTTGTAATCACAAGCATGCATTAATCCAAAAGAGATTCATGTGTGTCGACTTCTATTAATCATACATCGCCTAATTTCCATTAGGAAAGATTTCAAAATATTATTCCAATCTAAACACGTGAGTGTCATGGATGTGTCAAGTGAGGGATCTTTTAGTCTCACTCATCCTCATTAAAAAGGGTCATTTCATCCTGACCTTTGATGCAAGGTTTTGACAATCGATCTATCTTACCATTGTCATGCCAAACAAGGGTTCAACCATTCTCATAAGTGGTATGACCTTACCAACCTGAGAGGTTTTTAAGAGGGACCGTAATGTGAGCTTGGTCAACGGCTTAACAAATGGGACTCTTTGAGTCGAGGTTATTGAAAAATAGTATTTTACAGTTGTCTTGGGGTTTACAAGTCAAGAAACATATGAAATAAGGTAAAAATTGCCTTACTCGCACTTCTTCAAGCGATGCTTTTAAACATATAAACTTTTACGTTAATTCAAGTGCCATAATCTGAAGAGACTTTGTAAGGGACGTTGCGTAGGCTTGGTTCATGGGTTGAGAAGCGAGAGGATTGTTAGGCTAAAAAAGTGTTTAGGGGGTCAAAGTTGGTGATCATCTTGACATTTCCAACAATTTTCTTCCCCACCGTCAAAGATTTTCTTCACATCACAACTCCACTGATTGCAATAGCACTTGAATTTTTTAGAACCACCTTGTTAGGGATACTACTCATTACATCAAGTGTTTAATTTTTCTTTTTGGGCATTGGCCTTACTTTTACCAAGCACACTACTTTTTCATGCCTCATTTTTTTGCACTTATTTTCTTTGGACTCACACAGCCTTCATCTTTTATCAGCATTTTGAACCATGCTACTTGAATGGTTTGTTTTGTCTTGTCTTGCCCCAGTGTGGGAGATGATCACCAGCTGAGTTTAACATTAAACGAATTTATAGGCTCAAATGGGCTATGCAATGGATAAAAGTGTGTGGGATAGAGAATGAACCGTTCTTCGTCATCCTCAGGCACTTCAATTACTGTATAAGCTACACTGCAAAAGCAATACTCAAAGATTGATACAAGTGTGAGTAAGAAAATTCCTATCATTCATTGCGAATTTTGTCCTTATATGGGATGATCTTTGATAGGGATAATTTAAAAAGCTCTTCACGTGTGTGGGTTCAAAGGGCTAAACAATGGGTATACCCGTAGTGTTTTAGGTAGAAGAAAAATCTACCTCTCATCACCTCGGTTGACATACCCTTTGCGAGATCATCCTTTTCCCCATGGGCATGGAATTTTTCCACACAACTCACGAGGGATTAGTGTATGAAACAGTATATGGAATCAAGCTTGCCTTTCGTCATTCCAAGATATCCCATTTGACACATTCAATTTATTTCACACAATTCATCACGGAAGAAAATGCAAAATTCGCAACAAATTTGAACAATTCAACTCATTGAGGCAATTTATTTATCATAAAAATGCTTGCAGTTCAAAACATGACACAGCAAATTCTATCATAGATAATACTTTTTTATAGCATCGGAATTAATTGGAGTGGAAAACTCACGACCATCCATTTCCGTCGGGATCAAGGCACCTCCAAAAAGTACCTTCTTTACCACATATGGGCCGCTGTAATTTGAAGCAAACTTACCCCTAGGATTTTTATTTTGTTACCAGCTACACCTCAATGGCATTTTCAATCGAGTCTCCAAGATCATCATTGTCAACACTTGTTGCATTGGATTGGACGATTTCCATACCTTTGCACGCTATATGATTGTCCCTGAAATGAGAAGTGGAAGGATAAAAAAGACAAACAGGGTAAATCACATTTTTTTTTGAAATTCTTTTTAAAATTTTTTTGAAAAGCCTTTAGAAAAGTATTTTTTGAAACATTTTGGCAAGAGAAAGCATGATGAAGCCCAGGCCTCAAAATTCTCATTGGATTTTTCTTTTTTTTCTATTGGTTGGATATCATCACTAGGCTGGTTTGGTATACCTCATCATGCCCTCAAAATAAAACTTGTAATTTCATGGAAATTCATCAATCAATTACATTTGTTGAATGGAAAATGCGATTCATAAGCCCTAAAAAGAAAGCGAAAAAGAAGAAATCGAAAACAATTCCTAGAAAGCAATAAAAATTCCCATGTATGGGAATATGCAAGAGTAACAAGTTACTCTTGCGAGCTAACGCCCGTGTCTTCCAAAGGTCCTTCGTTAATAGCTCCTATGAAGAGGTCATTGAACAGGCTTGTGATTCCTTCTAGAGTGTCATCAGAGTTCTCTGTCTTTAGAGGCATCGGATCGTCCATGCCATCCCATTCGTCTGAAACTATGTCGCAAGGATCAATATAAAAGCTGGGATAAGCTGAATACTTCACCAAATAATTGAATTTGCCACTTAGTTGCCCCAGAGTGTCCATCACTTTCGTTTCATCTTGCCCCGTCTTCGGGACATTGTCAAGCTTAGTTTTTTCAGCAGTGACCAATAGTGGGTCATCTTCCAGTTCGGACATGTCTTCATTGCCCATTTGGGCCTTGTTTGCTTGCTTCAAAACTACAATCTCGGGGAGAGCATGTGTAGGAATCGAATCCACCCGGAAGGATTGCTTTTGAGTTGTCAATAGCTATTGAAGTTGGTCTTCCACAGCGGACATACGATCACGCATTTCAATTTGATCACCCATTCTAATTCCTGATCACGTAATTTATGGGTGAATGTGAGGGATCCATTATCACCTAATTGAAATGAATGAAAATATGTAAGCACGAGGTGTAAATAGAGAATAAATCCATGATAATGATCTAATCAATTTTTCATTTTTTTTCATGAAAAGTTCGTACAAGAAAGGAGTTTCCTAAAGAGAGCTAGAAAAATAGGCACCTTAGCGAGATCAAATTTCCTAGACATGAATTGAAAACAAATTCTTCAAAGTTTTTTTTTTAATTATTATTTTCCAAATGATTCATTGCATGGCAATTTCCTCATTTCATTTCTGATTGGCAAATGAATTAAATCAATGATTGACCTAAATTGTCACGGACGGACCACAAGTATGACAAAGTAAATTGCATAGTATAGAGATAGAAGACTTACTTCACCAAGACAAATCAACGGCAATCACATAGACATGCGCATGGTAAGTGGCTCAATTTCTAGTCTATAAGGCTTAACAAAATGGAGCCACAAGGATGATCAGACTAGCCACAGGCATGTGGACTACATCGAGTCCTCATGACTCCGGCTTGGTCAAAGAGCCGACCTGGGTCGCGGGCATACAAACCGAGGTGGGTATTCTTGACACCAAAAAAGAAATTTCAAGATCAAGATGGGTGACTCGTATCGCGGGCATGCGATCAGAGTGCTATCCATCTCGATACCATCTTTGATGATCCTGTGTGGCTCAGGTCTAACGGTAGGTTGTGTGTGCAATAGTGTAGTGCAAATGTAAGGCATGCACAACAGTTTATATTTAGTAACCCTTCAACATAAAAATAAATCATACATTCCTAACTCCGACTTACAAGACAAGGGCTAGCAATCACTACTCTCCTTATACCCCCTAATCTGCAATAATATTTAACACCTTAAATGTTAGGGACGTACTTGGGATCCTCGCTGCTAAACAAAAAATATTTTTTCAAAGATAAAAGAGAAAATCGGCCTAAGTCCACTAAGAGCTTTAACTCAAATCCCTAGTGGAGTCGCCAAGCAGTCGCGACCAATTTTCAGGTGCACCACTTAAAATTAGGCTAATGGATTGCTAAGCATAAACTTAGCTCGGGCTCTTTCAAGTCTATACCAACTCGCGACTAAAGTTCAAATATCTATTATGCAAAAAGGGAGTTGCCACTAATCGGTTTACAATAGATCGATTAGACACATAAGTAAAATAATTATTTTACTCCTACGAACTAAAGACTTTGGGTATGGGGACTTGATTACACTAGACTTTTTTAGTGCCCTTTCGGTACCTTTATCTTTTTATTTCAAAAAAATATTTTGCAAACAGCTTGAAGTAATTTTAATTCACTTCCTAGCATGTGAGACGATCATGTGGGTGCATAAACCACCAATTTAACACTCAAGAAAGCAAAAAAAAAAAATGCAGAACTTATCTCATAGCAACGAAAGCATCTTCAATATTAAATCAGAATTCACATCAAAGTCCTAGATATGATTTCTAATTAACACGCAATCAATCAATTTTTTGTTTAATGAAAATCATGATTTATGCAATGCGTGTCACTAATCTAACATGAGATGATATGACATGGCAACATGACCTAAACTATATGATAGTAGTAAAGTAATTTTTTTGAACATGCAATAATTAAATATGCAATTTAAATTAACCAAAATGACCTAATTCTCATGACGGGCAATTTCTAATTAAATGAACCTAGCAACCATCACTAATGAGAATATTAGTTTGAATATGCCCAATGCACATGTACTCGAAGACCCATAGCTGGAGTCCTTTTAGATAGAATTAAAACAGTAAAAAGGAAATGTTGAAATAGTGCATCCAGAATTCACAACACCCGTATGTACACGGTGAGTGTATTACTTTAGTTCTCTTTTTCCTCAAAATACTAATGAGAATATTAGTTTGAATATGCCCAATGCTGTTTCCCTTGATGAAACGTGCAAAACCTGCATTGCTGCCCAATTTTATTAGTTTTTATCGTTTAATTTAAAATTAATCTCCACGGCAATTCTTCTTTCTTTGCGAATGCCTAATGTAGAAGATTAAAAAGAGTACCCAGACTCAAACTCAGAAAATCCTAAACATGGTTATAATCTATAGGGCCATAAAAAGCCTACTAGTCATTTTTGCAAGGTAAGCCAGTCCCATCAGTCAACACTACAGCCAATCTCATCAGTCAACGCTCAACACGCTTTCTACAAATCACCCACGCTACTCACTAGCTCAATGTAACGGTTGAATCACGGATAACCAATGCGAAAAAGGAGTTCACTTAAACTTCAGAGCAACGCTCAATTGCCAGATCACTTGCCCTGCTCATACCAGTTAGAGCATCCGCTACAATCAAATAATGTAACTCACACAGACACAAAAAATGGCCTTCTAAACTTCCAATTCCTATTTTTACAAGCATATTGTTCATACCACACGCCAAAGTTACAATGAGAAGATTCGAAAACCAACAAGAAAAGCAAAGAATATAAAGACCCAGAACCACAAACTCCAACAAGGGAAGACCCTGGGCGCGAAAGAGGCGATGCCTTGAGGGCCAAGTTGACCTCGTTCCGTCTCTTGAGCTTGGGGAAGGCGTTCAAAAGATCGGATTTCAAGAGCCGAGCGAGGATCGTGCCGAGGGTGTGGTTCAACCGAAGAGTGGATTTGGCCAGCTTGACGGACTGGAGAGCTCGTATGGCCTCCGTCGACAACACGTTTGACCTCCACAGCGACCTTCTCGTACTGTTGCTAAGCCCGCAGGTGACGAGGCTCGTGGTGGGAGCTTGGTGGAGACGCGGCCGGACAGAGCGAAATGGAGACAGAGAAGCTTTTTCACTTCGGATTTTGGGTTCGGCATGTCCTAGGTGGTGAATAGGTCGGTCAAATTATTGGATTAGGTCGGATTGGAAATCATTTAATTCAAATTGATGAATTTAATCTATTTTAATTTAATCATTTAATCGCTCTTTTCTAATATAATTTCAATTACAACAATATATATAAAAGGAAAGAAAGAAATCTTTCCCTTCCATGTGCATGATGATATAAGCCAAAGCTAAATTGGAGTTAGTGTAAGTAGGACACTCGCGCCAAAGCAAGCGGCGACTGATTTTCTCCAGACAGGAATCTCTCTTAATCTTCTTTTTTTTTTGTCTCGATTGTTGATTCCCACGATATGAAGTTGTTCCATCTGTCATAAAATTAAATTTATAGGAAAAATATAACATTTGTAAATTAAGATTGTGTTGACATAATTAGGACCTGCCAGACCAGTTCTCTACCTTTTCCGTCCAGTTCAGTTACTTTTTGACCGGTACTCTCGGTATTTCGAAATGCTGAGTGATGTTTAGGCCTTACTTTCTCCGAGGCTGTCCTCGAATGCGTTGTTCTCTTCACCTTCTTTATCCATTCAACTGTTTTCAAGGTTTTTGGTATTGATAATGTCACGGGATATAGAGACAAATAATATCTTAAAATTCTACCCAAAATGGTACTATTACTTATCGTTTTTATCCAAGAATTTCATAACGAAACGGTCGAGCAAAGGGTAAACATACGCCGGTCTTGGGGCGATTAATATGAAACTATCTTTGAGTAATTTAGCATTTCTTTTTCAGAAATGAATTGTATTTACATTTTCCTTTAAATGTGAGGAGCATTATATACGTGGGAATTGCGCTAGAAATCATAGAGTAAGGAAAAGGCATTGGCAAATAGACATGTTTGTAATATTCAAAACACTAATGGGCATGACCTGATTATTATTTTAGGCTCGCAAGTAGTAAGTGATGCACAGTGTATCTATACCTCTTAAATTAGGCAATATCATTCGTGATCTAAGAGCGAATCTACACCTTGATACTGCGGTGGTTGGAGACCCCCGCTTTATGATTGGGTGATTCAATCAAGATCGAAGAATGCTTTCGGCATTCTTGCGTATGAATTGACTTATAATTAGCACACGATTCCACAAGATATAGCCAAAGTTCTTTATCAATTGGAGTGCCCAAACAAGCACACCAAACATACGACTGGATGGTTTGATGTTGCTATCGACGATTTGACAACTCGTTCCGTCATTTGACTACCTTTGGGGTCGGTGGTGATACGTATAAATACTAAATAGAGAGACTTCACCTACTACTTTCGATCATGAAAGAGAACCTAACATGCATGATGATAATGATGATAACAATCAAGTTTGTGATGGATTGATCTTTAATTACACGTTTTTTCCTTGAATGGTCAGAAGCGTAGTGTTTGTGGTTCACTGACTATGCATCAAGTCATCAGGTAAAAGTTTACAGTAAGTAAGTACAATTGCATGATCGTTGTGTTGGATATTAACAATGTTGAAATTTTTGAAAGTAATATGGTTTATAGAAATTATGACAGTCATGAAAGCTATTACTCTATAACTGTTTTATAATTTTTCAAAATGATTAACAATGGTTTTGTCAAGGTGAATGCAATCAGTTTTGTAACTATTGTATACGGCTTTATAACAGTTGTGAAATAGTGTTGTGAGACCTTGTAACGTCTAATTTATTTTTTCATAAACTCTCCATTATTTTATAACGACTTTATAACAATTATTGATTTATTGATTATAAATTAATTTATAATGGTTTCTTAATGGCTCTTTCTTTCATTTGAATAGAAAAACTTCAAACCACAATTCTTGACTATATATCAAATTAAAAGAGAAATTTACTTTCCTTCTCATTTTCAATTTGCTAGTTTATACATATAATATTGTTCTTATTCCTTCTATTATTTTGTGTAGAGTGAAAAAGAAGGTCATTGTATTGTAGAAGGATCACCGCTAGAACCTATCGCACCAAGTTTTGTATTCAGAGAGGTGGAATTATCTTTAAGGACAGTATTTGTACACCTCAAACAATTTATGTTATTTTTTCATAATTCACAACAGATTTTCAATCATTCTTATTTTTCATATTCTTTAATATTTTTCCAACAAATTTTGTTTGTATTGTGGTTCTTACATTGAGGTTAAATTCAACTAAAGCATCAAGCACTTACAAACATGGGGGTAATCGCTTGAAACTTATGCTCAAATGCAGTCAAGTCCTTTGAGATATTTAACTTGGCATGTTAAGGATATTAGGAATTTCTTTAGGATAATTTCATATATTAGAGATATTTGATAATTCTATTCATTCTATGCATCTCTCAAGATTATGTGTATATCTTATTATTATCATTATTATTTTTTTTATTGTTATTGTTGTTATTGTTGTTATTTGTTGTTATTATTGTTATTATTGTTATTATTATTATTGTAATTATTGTTATTATTGTTGTTAATGTTGTTATTGTTGTTATTATTGTTATTGTTGTTATTATTGTTATTATTATTGTTATTATATTATTGTTATTGTTATTATTATTATTATTATTATTATTATTATTATTATTATTATGCATATCTTGATTGATATATGTTACCTTATATAGTCATTTTGTAATGCTTATAAATAGGCTGATATACTATTCATTATAATATATCCAAGTACGTAGAAAATTCTCCAATTCACTTTTTCACTTTATTCTTAACTTAATATCATAGCCTCCTTTCCTAAGACAACCCATTTCACTGGGTACACTTTGCATCCAGTGCACCCCATGCACCCGTTGCATAATAAGTCTATCATTGCCACTCAACATTGTTCATCCAAGTGCCTCATTCCGTCTAAGTAAGCTCCATGATGTTAATGTGACAAGTGCCTCATTCCTGTCTAAGTAAGCTCCACAATGATAATGTTACGACATTGGCAACGCATTGCCAAGTCGAGCTTTCGATGCTGTGAAGATGCATCTTCGTACAATAACTTTCGCTTAGCAAAATCTAGCTTATTCTACTTGCTATAGCCATGCTAACCATATTGGCCACATAGTTACTGTTCCGATAACATAGTTGACCGCAAAGGATGCATGCTTTTGGCCTTCAATTCTTGACTTTTCACTTCTCATTTCAAAAAGCCAACGCCAACACCAAACTCTTCGCCGTTAAAGAGCAACATACTGAAATCTCATTGTCAACATAAACTTGGAGCCGTCACATGCATCACCATGCGCCTATTGAGGTATGGTTCATATTTTCCATCGATAGAAAAGCACGGGGGTCCTCAGGCTAGGGATGGGGGCAGCGCCCTCGGGCTGCCAAATGGCTTTTATAGTTTGGATTTGTATTTTATTAATAGTTTAGGCTTGGACCCATAAATAACTACCAAGTGGCCTAGGACTTTCTCAGTCCCTAGAGTTTTCTTGTGTCACCTATATATAATATCTTTTTTCTTGTAATTGAGTGTGGTAACATAGAGGTGGGAGGTGCCAATTATAGTGGAATCATCTACCGGATGTAATCCTATTTTAAGGATGAATCAAGATAAACCTTATGTTTCAATTTCTCTTTCTCACCTTACTCTCTATTTCATTGTATTTGTGCACATAATCCTAACAACGTTGCTCTGCCTAAAATCTATTGAGTGCTGAATTCATGAAGAAACAAGTGTTTGTGTCATTATTCCCCTTGATTTCAAACTCAGGTTGACTTAATCAACATGAGCTTGAGAGGAGGATGTTAAAGATAATTATGGGTTTCTCTAAGTTAATTTTCTATATTAGAGATATTTGATAATTCCGATGATTCTATATATATATCAAGATTGTGCGTACATCTTCTTTTCATTGTATACATCTTGATTGATATATGTTACCTTAGATAATAATCTCATAAAACCTATAAATAAGCTAATGTATTCTTCATTATGATGTATCAAAATACATAAAAAAATTCTCCAATTCACTTTTCTCCTTTATTCTTAACTCGGCAAATTCAGCCCTATAAATGTTAGCAAATGAATCAATTAAGTCCTTTCAATAAGTATCCGATCATTCTTATGCCCGACACTATCATGTAGGGTTTCAATTAAATTTAACCGACCAAGATAGTAAGAGGGATTGAGAATAAAAACCAACCATGCTCTTACCTAAGCATGCCTTTCTTGGCCTTTTGACTAAGATCGAGTATGATATTTGTTAAATGTGTGATGCTCACTGCATGTTGATCTTTTTGTGGGTATAGAGCAAATACTCGATTTAAAGGGAAGCGTAAACCAGTTTATCACTATAATTCACCAAGATCGCCCAGGAACATTTTGAGTACATTTTGATCGTGGTGGATGCTTTCGGTTTTGGTGTTTCTCTTTCTCTGAGTTTGGGAAAGAAAGTTGATTCAATGCTGATTCGAAGTTGAAAAGGCATCAAAATCTGACTATCCCAATATCAAAAGACATAAGAAGTTGTTCTTCATGAATCAAAGAAATTAGGGTCTCACGACGCATAACACGTTGAGAAAATATTAGGTAGATCTATCTTGTCTCGTTAAAGATAAGTAGCTCCATTCAATAATCACCACGTGTTCAGATAGGGCTCACTTTTCAGTCTCTTGTCTCCCTCTGCACCTTGCATTTCCCTTTTCCTTCCATTCTTACTTTCAGTCACCGCCACCGTCAGGCATGCCAATGAAGACCCCGCCACCAACCGCGGCATCCTCTCGCTAGCCTTGCCCGTCCGTGAGTTGGATTTTATTTTTTTCTTGTGGAGTTAGGGAGGGGTCATCTAAAATTTCTTCCTATTGGGGTTTTGCTTGTTCTGGTTCTAAATTAGTGAGAAAATTTTGATCTTTTTTTTTTCAGGGCTTGAGATAGTTCTGGATTTGAAAGGGAGATTTAGATGGGTTTCTTTCTTCGTTGGATGTTGGTTTCCACCCGGGTGCACCTCCAATGTGACGTAGTACGACGTCCCCATCACGCGCTGCGTCGTCACCTTACCCCCATTGCCAAGCTAGATCATCGACCCCAAATTAGTGAGCTTCAGATTGTTGCACCAGTCGAGCAGAACAGTGTTGCGCTTTCACATCGCGGTGGACGATTCGGAGGTCGTGGTAGTGCGCCTGTTAAATGAAATGGGAGGTCTCAAGCGTCAAGAGCGGGCGATGGGCCATGAGGTCGAAGAGGGTGTGGCGGTAGTAGAGCTTGAGGACGAGGGAGAGGCAGTCCGAGAGGTCGAAGGCATTGAAGATGCATGGTTGGGAGAGAGAATGCTGGGATAGAATCATAGAAGTCATGAGGCCTATCGTGAGTGTCTTGGCCATGTTTAGTGCAAGGTGCAAAAGAAAAGACGACATTGACCAGGGTACCTCACCGTGCGAGTAGCAATTATTGATTATTATGGTTTTAGATTGATGTAATAAGACAGGCCTACTCAATATTTTTTCAAATCAACCCTAGGACTCTCAGCTTTTGAAAAGTGTGGCTTAAGGCTGATGTGGCAAGACAAACCTATTCACCTAAATTTGAACTAAATATTTAGGATTAGAATACATAGAAAATTAGGAACCAATTCTGTCTTAACCAAGAAGGATGTTCACATCATGTAGCCATTAATATTATTTGCATCAATCAGGTCTTTTATTTTCCCCTAATTTTACATTTTTGGATAAGTAAAAAATAATATTTTTTACTAAAAAAAAAAAGGGAAAGAATCGGCACAGGCTCAGGGTTGGGCTTTCGCCCCAGCCCACTTATCTTTCCTTTCTCCGCGCAAGCCCGAGGCCCAGCTCGCCCCAGCTTCCCCATCTCACCTCGGCCCAGCTATCCCATCTCCTTCCTCCTCCTTTCTTTTATTTTAATTGCGCTCTTATGATGCGTAGATTGCTATTTCCTCAACTTGGTTAGGAATTGAGTCATAGGACTCGTGATTGGTATAAAATGCTGTGTAAATGCTTTACTTGATGTTAAATGGGCATTAGTTAATTAACTAGGGATTTAATTTCTCTAGTTGCGTAGGAGTAAAATATTTTTTCCAATATTTTACTTAGATTTCTAATTAACTTACCGCAAATCAATTAATGGCAATTCCTAAATGAAATAAATTACAAGTTAAAAACTCAGACTTAAGTCACGAATTGATAGGTGAATTGATGAAGGCTTAAAAAAGCTCATTGGGGGACAAATATTTTGAAAGCCCCTTTGCCCTTAAACTCAACGCCCCCATGAAGGGCTCTAAGAGGTTGCAACAATATTTTCTCACATCAACCTTAGGTTTTGTCTGAAGCTCTTCTATAGGCTCTCAGGTTTAGTTTTTGAAGCTCAGAGCTGCTTAGTGTTTGATTTTATTTTCTTCTTTTTTTGCTTTAATTGTCTTTTCAGATTTTTTAAAAAAGAATATTCAAAAGCTCATTTTGAATAAATTTTGCCAAACTCGCACAAACAACTTTTCAATGTATAATTTGGGCATTCTCGAAAACCCCTTTATCCTAAAGTTTGTGTATGTGAATAAATTTTCTCACATCAAGCTTAGGTTTCACAACTATTCTTGAGTGACCATGGAGACTAGCTCAACTATTTGTCCGGTCAATAGCCACCAAGGAAGGATGTGCATGATGTGACTCCATAACCTCTCCAAGATTAAGCCACTCTCCTCTCTCGATTTCAATTTAGGTATATATCTAGAAATTTTACTCTCCCAATCTAAATCTAGATATAGATCTGAGAGTTCCTTATGGTATTTTATCCGTGTTCTTTTTGACATATTGTTGTTGGTTTTGCACTATGATGATAATGAGGACGTTAAACTTAGACGCATGGGAGATCTTAGCATACGCTTATCACTTAATCTGGTGATCAAACATTTACATTGGCAAATCTATTCTTGAAGGATGAAAGTGTGCTTCTAGCTATAAACTATGCTTTTTTATTTGCATTCTGGCATTTACTTCCTTCCATAATGATTTGGAATTCGCTAGAGTTGAAAACTTTTTATGAACCTCCTCTACAGTATAATTTTGAGAAATGAATGAAATCCTTTTTTTTTTTTTAACTTTAAATTTTGTCCTTACATTTCACTAGGGTTCTTCGCCATATGAATGAAGCCCAAAAGAGTAGGGATTTTTCACACTTCTACAATTGACAGGAGTGCAAATCTTCCATCCATACAAAAAGAAAAGGGGCTTTGGTAATATAATTTTGACAGTAAACTATTCGATTTTTGAAAACTTTATTTGTGCATGCCACAAAAATAGTTAGAGCATTGAAAATTACAAGAATCCCTTATTTTGTTGTTTAATTTGTCTTTTGTGACTCATTTTATCAAATATTTTGGATTCATATTCTCTATAAATGATCAAAAAAGCCAACTTCCTTCCCTTCTTCTTAAAAGAATCGGGTCAGGCAATAATCTTTATGGACCGCAAACCGGATTGATTCAGTCATGGCTCACATTTCTCAGTTCACCCGGGCCGCTTGTTGGGCCCGATCGAACACACCAGAATCACGGTTCCTTGCTTGATTGTGAATTGGATTTTTTTTTTTTTTTCTAGTGGAGTTAGGGGAGGGGTCATCTTTAGTTTCTTCCTACTGGCGTTTTGCCAGGGATGAGCACGGTTCTTATACAGAATTGGAACCCGTGGTCAGTTCAGTATTTAACTCTAGAGAGCGAGGTTCTGGTTCTTGGTTCCATTTTTGGGAATCGGAATCGAAATTCCTAAACATAAAAACTCTAATTTTGCTTCAATTTTTCAGTCTTCTTCACTTCCCCTTTTCTTTCTATTTCCTCTCGGCAACTATCCACCCCCGACGACCCCATGCTGCTCGCCGCCCTCGACGTCGCCGTCAAGACCCACGACGTCGCCGCCGACACCGCCGCCGCCGCTCCATTTGACGACGCTGCCGACTCTCGCCGTCCGGGTGCCGCCTCCCAACGACAAGCAGCTACCGGGCTGCCACTGCGAAGCTGCTATTGTTCCACCGTCGGCAGTCCTCAACCTCGCCCACTTCTCCTATCTCTCCCGGCTCCCCGATCACGTCCTCCTCGATCTCTTCTTCGTAAGCTCTCTTTCTCTCTCTGTGTTTGTGGGTATCTCTATCTGGGTTTTCTTTGTTTTGTCTTGCTTTCGTGTCCACAGGCGGAAAGGTTGGAGCTTGAGCCGGGCTCGGCCTTTGTTTGGGCTTTAGAAATGATGGGCAGTCGATGGTTTTGAGGATGTGGTTGAATCGGTGTTGAACGGGGATTGCCGTGTGCTGGAAAGATTTGGGTCGTGACTTTGTTAGGCATTTGCTTCCGTTTGATCGGTGAAAGTGCCTATGAGGGGTTTGTGGAAATTGATTTGTGTGAGAGCTGCTAATTGTTGGGTTCACGCTTATGAGAGAGATCTGATGAAGATGGAAAGAGTCGATTATACTGAGATGATTTCATGGGTATGTCAAGATTGCAAATGTTATGAAGCATTTGTCATATCTATGTTATGATAATTAGCTTCTATTATGTAGTTCTGTTCTGTGAAGGAGAAAAACAGAGATCTCATCTTCTCTGTTAAGATCAAATCGGCTCCGATTGAGTTCACTTCGTTGATTGCATATGTCCTGAATTGACTGTGTACGAAACCTGGTCTTATATTCGAGTTGCATATGCTTAATCTCATTTCCCAGTCGAATGCATGCAACCTGTTTGTTCATATTTCTCTTAGATATGGCTATGAGCAAGTCTATGTTATTGTCTAGATCTGAAGTTGTTTGAACATAATACACATGATGCCAATTTTTAGTGTGGGCTGTGAATCAAATTTCAGAAGATAATGTCTTTTTTTCCCGTTCAACGTTACAATTCCTTGTGGTCGGATATAGACAACATTTTCGGTATCCACTGTCCTGTTTGATTATTGGTGTCGAACCTGTTCCCCAAAGATGAAAAGATTCATTTTGTTATCTTTCATATGAAGTCTTGCTTCAAATAAATACCACTGTTCTTGGCTATAAGTCAATATAAATTTACAAAATCTTCGTTATGCACTCTATCTTGTGCTTGTGCCTTATACTTTTTATGGCATAGTGTTATCTTATACAAAACAACGCAACTACCCTTTATTCTTTTTTTTTTTCCTTTTTTTTTTCCTTTTTTGGGCAATTAGTATATGCTTTATGAAGTGAGTGTGTGTTTTTTAGGGAAAAGATTATTAAGAGTTCGCGATCAGGACAAAGTTGAACACCTCATAACACACTCATTCAAATACACCAATGAGAAAATTACTGAAAGGGAAAAAACTAATAGTGGGAAGAAATCACACGGGGAAAATTAGTTTCGTACCCCCAAAATGAAGAACCAAAAGCGAGGGAGTGGGCATGAGATTGCTCAATACTTAGGCACTTCTTGATTGTCTGAGTCTCTTCCAATTTGCCACCTTCACCGCTATAGCCACATGTACCTTATTTATTGCTTGATCCACAAAGCTGAAATATGCATGCCTCCAGTCCTTCTTGAACTGCAGAACTCCAAAAAAGCCCCAAAACCCAGTCGCAGCTCCAAACATTACGACCACGTAGAACAAGGCCTCTTCAAGCTTATCTTCCCCATGTGTATCTTTAGGATGAGAGATTTTCAGTACTTGAGGTGCCTCGGAACCAGGGCATTCTCTTCTCAAAAGATCACCACATAGTAGAGGATTGCCCGCATAAATAAAAGGATCGTCAAGGGTTTGAATTTGATTGCCTTTTGGAATCTGCCCCTTAAAGCTGTTGTGTGATAGATTGAGGTGGCTTAGATATGTCAATGATGAAATGCTTTGAGGAATTGCTCCTGAGAGGTGATTGTTGGAAAGATCAAGAGACTCGAGTGACATCATGTCCCCGATGCTAATGGGGATGTCTCCAGAGAGCAAGTTGTGTGACAAGTTCAAACCATGCATGTTCGAGAGGAAAGTAAGTTCTTCGGGAATCGACCCAGTCAAGTTGTTGACTGACAAATCCAAATTGACCACAAGTTGCAGATCAATTTTGGTGTATTCATTATATCTTCCCTTTATGATTTCAACCACATGTTCTTTACTCCACTCCAGATGAAATGGTTCTTTACTCCACTCTATACCAGTTAGGTTATTCCCTCCAGAACATGTAGAAAGCTTCGATTTGAATTTTGCATGCCATATATATTGCCAAGAAAAGATGGGATCGTTCCGGTCAAATTGTTCGCTGCCATATCCAATATTTTTAATAATAAGAGTGAGCAAAGTTGCGGAGGAATGTTGCCAGTAAAACTATTATTTCGTAGCCTCAAGATCTGCAAGATGTACAAGCTCTGGTTGAACCATGTCGGAATATTTCCAGAAAAGTTATTCTCTCCAAGATCTAAAATTATCAAACTTTGCAATTACCCATAGCCAGAGGAAGCTCCCCATTGAGATTGTTTCCATTCAAGTGTAGGGTTAAAAGTCCTTGTAAGGATCCGATTGAGCTTGGAATTACTCCAGACAACTCATTGAATGACAAAGTCAAGTGAGACAAAGTCAAACCCTTCCAACAATCAGGAATACTGCCGAATAGCTTATTATTGCCAAGATTTAGATCAAACAAACCCTCTTCACATAAAGATGATGGTATCGTGCCATTGATACTGTTATCATTGAGATACAAAGTCTCTAGGTGCATCTCACCAATATTGGTTGGAAGAGGTCCAGAGATCAAGTTGTGGGAGAGATCTAAAATGGAACAGTGAGAAGACATGTTTGGCAAGGGTCCCGTGATTTGATTGTACGAGAGATTGAATTGGCCAAATGTCATGTTGGCTAACCATTTAGGCAAAGTCCCAAAAATTGAAGCATTTGAGAGAGATATATCGTTAGCTTTGACTTGTGTCTGCATCCACTGAGGAAACACAGTCCCGAATTTACAGGAATTCATCCGAATAGATATCAGTTGAAAAGGTGGTATCCAGCTATGTTCTCCCTTAAAAGTCAAGTGCTTGTTGTCACTGATATCCAAATCCTTAAGCCTCCCTAAATTGGAAAAATGGATTTCCGAAATCTGCCCTTCCAAAGAATTGTTAAAAAGAATTAGAACCGAAAGATGGGAAAGTTCTCCAAACTTATTGGGTATAGTGCCGCTCAAACGATTACTATTAAGACGCAAGTCTTGTAAGAACCGCAATTGCCCTAATGACTCAGGAATTTGCCCATAGAATTGATTATGAGAAAGATTTAACAATCTCAAGGATGACAATTGACCCAATGGCAATGGAATGGTCCCAGTCAATCGATTATTTGAAAGATCTAACAATCTCAATGATGACAGCAAACCTAATGATGAAGGAATGGTCCCATTCAATTGATTATTTGAAAGATCTATTGTAACCAAGTTTGGCAATGCTCCGATGACTCTAGGAATTGGACCTGAGAAGGCATGTTGCCAAGCTTTAAGTACCTTAAGTGTATAAAGTTCACCAACCAATTTGGCAAAGCACCGCTAAGATCATTATGATATATCGTTAGACTCTCTAAGTTATAATCGAAGAATCTTGATGAATTTCTTGGGGATGTTGAAATCCCTTCTTTGATTTGGTTACGAGATAGATGCAATGATTTTAGGTACTTCTTACTCTTCAAGAATGAGAATAAGCCTCCTTCGATGCTGGTAAAAAGATTTCCCTCAAGATTGAGATGAACAAGGCTTGTAAACTTGTCAAACCACATAGGAATCGAAGAGCTGAAAGAGTTTTTGAAAGATCCAGATGCTGGAGAAAAGTCATATTTTGGAGTATACCTTTGGGGATAGGACCTTCGAGGAGATTGTTTGAAAGATCAAGGTACTGAAGATGAACAAGAGAACTAGAGTTTGCAAAGAAAGTTGAAGAAAGATGGAATTTGGAAAGTGCACAAATTGATAAGCTCAAATGTGATAAAGATGGGAGCATGCTGATCACTTGCAAGAGGTCTATTTGCATGGCAATGTTTAAGCCACTCATGTCAAGATAATTTAGTGACCAAAGACAAGACACCCATTGGATATCATCAATAGCCAAAAATCCAAGATCATCATGGAGGTCAAGGACTTCCAACTCGGTGAGGTTTCCCAATTGCTGAGGGACTATTGCATGAAAGTTGCCAAACGACAAATTGAGGTACCTCAGTCTTTTCATCAAACTAAGGAATTCAGGTATTGTTCCATGATTGAAGTTGATGCCACTCAAGTCCAAGTAGTTCTAGTAGGTCAAATTGAGTAAAGAAGAGTTCAACGTACCAGTCATGGAGAGCGTTTGTTTTATAGGACTAACAATAGTACCATTATAGTCTCTTGCAATCTGGGGTAAGAATTGGAGCTTGACAACATGACCATACACTCCATCACAAGTGACTTCTTTCCATTTGCAGCAATCTTCACCTTTCCAAGAAGAAAGTAAGCGAGATGGATCTGAGAGGCTTCGTGTAAGTTGGAGCAAAGCTTCTATTTCTTGTTTTATGCAAATGGATGTTGAATTTTTGCAAAAGCATACACATGAATTATCTAAAATAAGTAATACTAGTACAAGCACTTTGGAATAGTATCTCCCCATAAGGAACAAAGGAGAGAATAGATGTAATCTTTTGAGAGTGTTTGAGGGTTCTCTTAGGAAACCCAAATCACTTAAATAGAAGGGCAATGGGAGATTTACTTACGCGTACACATGTTTATCATATCAAAGGATGTATATTCAACACATGTGAGGTCCACGTGTCATAATCATAATCAGGAAGAAAAGGCACGTCCACTCTTGCAATTAGACCGCATAAAATGATGACCGGACCCCATCTAGAAGAAAAAATGAATCATCTACAAATTAGGGCAAGTCAACTCACCATTGAGGAGATTGTGGAGAAATTCTCCAGTTTTTGCAGCGTTGGACACGGACCAAGTCAAAGTATTTTGGGTCTAGGTAATAGTCATACAAGGTTAACTTTTCGTCAAAATGTGTGTCTATAAATATATCATCTATTTCAAATTACCATCTTAACTAAGTTACCAATTTTTAAATAACAACCTTAATTATAGTGTTCCATTCACTACAGCAGATAAAACTAAAATCACTTGTTAAGTCAATCGAAGAAAAATTGGTAAAATCACTCAAATTTTAAGAAACACCATAATGTCCAATAGTTTCATAAAGTAGAGATCCAAGTGGGAGCTTATAACTATTGAACCTACTTAGATCGACATTCATTTCAAAGTTTAAAACATGGATTAACGGCCAACTAAGTATTATCAATTACTTCTTTAAGATGTATACATCTAACACAATACTTCTTTCTTCCGTAGTCTATTACTGGTAAACTCAATAGTAATTTAATACAAACATTGTGTAACTTTAGTAGGATGACAAACTACGCAAATAAATGTTGATAAATTGTTACAAAAGTTGGTAATATTATAGTGCCCAAATACATATTGGTAGGTTATTTGAGTTGTCACAACCCAAATCCATAATAAGAATTGAGGGAATGACCAGTCATCCTTTACAAAATCAAAGAAGAAACCTTCAACCAAATTTAGAGATTTTACGAAAACATCAATACAATAAAACCTTTCATATATAACAACAAAGTTAAAAGCATTATGAATTAATCAAAATGAGAGCTTCATAATTTCATTTTAATGGCTTTTACTCAAATAGTCTAAAAGTGAGTCTCATTCCACTCTAGATTGTTATCAATGTGACTTGAGTAAATTCCCTTATTCTTGGAACCTAAAGTGGTAATAAAAGTGGGGTGAACAAAATCACAATACTGTAATTGGCAATCACCACTCCTATTGGATCAAGCAAAATATAATGCGAGTTTTAGAAACTGAGTGTGCATCGATATGTATCAAGACAATCGCATTCATTGCATTTCCATGTATCATGGTAATGCATATATTCCTACAAGTCATAAGGTATGCATCATCAATATAGTATTGCCAACATATGAAAACTCATTTGATCGCTCATGTCAAGAAAATTCTATAGTCACACTTTGCCACACATTGACCGTGTTTAAATCATGGATATGTGTTGGTCATGGAAGCCACAAAACCAGTTTGTGCATAAGTATGTCATATCATGTCTCAATACGTGGGTTGATAGTGAGCATCAAATCACACCACAATACAACATGTTGGTATTAAAAGAATCACTAGGATTGTTATTTGAAGATGCCAAGAGTTATTGCATGCAAAACCCCACAAATATATATATGAGTGTATGGGTGTGTTGTGTTCCCATCTCATATGACATTAGGTGTACATGTTAATGGACACATGCATCCAACATATCTAATTAGTAGGAGGAATCTAATGATCACTTTGACTTTCAATTGCAATTGAAAATTTAAATATTTCTTTCAATTAAAGTTAGTGAAATTGAAAATCCACAAATAACTCCGATTCAAATGAACGTTTACCACTTCTTGATCAATCTCTCTCTTCATACTAGTCATGCCTCATTTTCATAGCTTGAAGTCGAACTTTAAACACAGAGGTGTTCGCCATTACCCACTACTATTAACCAATGACATCAACTCCCCTTAGTCACGTCACTCCGGAAAACCCGCAAGACCCGCAAGCGCCAAGTCTAAGTCTTGAGGTGTTTGTCCTCATCCTACCTGATCCTTTTTTTTTTTCTCGTATGTCAAGCTCATCGCTCGTGTCCCCATTTTGCAAGACTAACAAAATTCTAGTCCTTGACTTTCATTTACACTTGAACTAGAACAAGATCCCAATTGTCCTGAAATTTTCCAAAGTTCCAAACAAACCAAACAAGACCAAAGCAAGAAACCATATTTTAATAGGATGTACACCCAAATCTGCCATTACCCAGAATATTCATCATGGTTCTTTTTTTTTTTAAGTATAAACTCATATTTATTCTGCAGTGCATCAAAGGGATTTTATATAGATGAAGAAAATTGTAAGAATTTGCAAGAGGAATTAATAAAAATAACAATTTGAAACCCGCAGTTGCTAGCGTTGTAAGTGGGGGGTCGTGATGATGGAATCATGTGCTAGTCTCCACAAGTATAGGCGCCGTAGGTCTCTTCATCGCAAAGGACCGTGAGACCTCAAATAGCTTAAGCGAAAGGGGGCCCCGGCGGATTCTCGATTACCAAAATAATAATAATAATAATGATGATGATGATGATGATGATGATGATGATGATGCCACTCTTAAATTTTCACCATCAAAGGATGACGTAGTCAAAGAACTAAGAGCTAGATAACAATTTTGTAAACGTTAAAATAGTCACAACTTCAACAAAATGTAACATTGCCATACATAGAAGAGACTACCGAACGTTCTATTTGATGGTTTAAGTTATAAATCATCTCTTTACCACCGAAAAAAGTAAATGTGAGAGAATCGGATCAACAAAGAAACATAACTGAATTATTCCCTCTAAAACATGAAAGCAAGTTACAAAAAATTCTTTGCAGTTGATGAGATAGTTGAAATCGTACCAACTTCACACATGAAGAGTTTCTAGAAATTTGTAGGGCTAAAATGTATATTCTTTAAGACTTTGTTATGCATATAAATTCTAGTATTTAAATGTAACTACTACAATTTGATTGTCAAATATAATAAAGGAAAATGCATACTCCTTTTGAATGGAACACATCGCATTACTTAGGTGAATGCATGTGCACCATCTCAGAGGATGTGTTTTAGCAGATGTGAGGTCAACATGTCATAAATATAATTAGGAAAGACAGGCACATCCATTATTGTGATTGGACCCCGTCTAGAAAGGAAAATTGATCCTCACATAAGGAGATCGTGGAGAACTCCGTCCGATTTTTGCAGTGCTGGACACGAACCAATTCAAGTCTTTTAGATCAACATCGTTAATCACACAAGTCAATCTCTCTGTCCATGTCATTAACCAAGTCAAGTATTTTGAGAGTCAATTATTATATACTAAAGAAAAACGCGTTCTTTCTTTTAATAAGATATCATGAAGTGACAATCCACACATAAGTCCAAGTCAAATGAACATTTTCTATTTGTGCTTAAACTAAGTAACTTTAAGGATAATACTTATTGATGTTATGGATTATTCTCGAGAGGTCATAGATGACATAGATTATTGAGTCAATTTTACAATACCTTTTCTTTTCTGCAAAAAGAAAAAAAGCAACGCGATAGCTGCTGTAGGATCATTCTTTGTGAATGAACAGGAAGAATAGGCTGAGTTTTGACCTTACATCGATTTTATTCAACTGATAACTTTCATATTACCAGCCTTCCACATAGTAGTACGTCTACAGGGATGCATAGATGGAGAAATTATTAACCAGGTTCCTTATATTTCACCAAGCACAGAGAAGAATTCAGGCTCCTGTCTAATTAATTATGGATTGATGTTCTTAATAAAAAGAGATTTGGAAATGATGAAGTTCGCAAAAGGAGGAAAAAAAAAAAGAAGAACAAGAAGCACAGTAGAAAATCATGCAACATTCCATTCTGGTGAGTATCTCTAAATTATTGAATTGTCGATCTTATTGCATTCATTTGTAGAAACTTACATTCATGACAAGTGTACCTATGTAGTCATTAGCCATTTTCGGTTGAAGGAGGATTAATTTAATCACTCAATCTAATCTATGTGAGTTAATATACATTAACAAACATACTATTGGAAGGAAAGAGATTATTAAAAGGAAGAAATCACAAGAGCAAAAGAAGTTTCATACACCCAAATCCATAGTAAGAATTGAGGGAATGACCAGTCATCCTATACAAAATCAAAGAAGAAACCTTCAATCAAATTTAGAGATTTTACACAAACATCAATACGATAAAACCTTTCATATATAACAGCAAAGTTAAAAGCATTATGAATTAATCAAAATGAGAGCTTCATAATTTCATTTTAATAGCTTTTACTCAAATAATCTAAAATTGAGTCTCATTCCACTCCATATCGCTCTCAATGTGACTTGAACAAATTCCCTTATTCTTGGAAGCTAAAAAGGTAATAAAAGCGGGGTGAACAAAATCACAGTACAGCAATTGACAATCACCTTTCCTATTGGATCAAGCAAAATGTAATGCAGTTTTAGAAACAGAATGTGTATCCATAAGTATCAAGACAATCGCATTCATTGCATTTCCCATGTATCATGGCAATGCATATATTCCTACAAGTCATAAGGTATGCATCATCAATATAGTATTGCCAGCATATGTCAAACTCATTTAATTGCTCGTGTCAAGAAAATTCTATAGTCACGCTTCACTACACATCGGCTGTGTTTAAATCATGAATATGCGTCGGTTATAGAGCCACAAAACCAATTTATGCATATGTCATATGATATCTCAATACGTAGGTTGATAGTGAGCATCAAATCACACCACAATACAACATGTTGGCATCAAAAGAATCCCTAGGATTGTTACTTGAAAATGCCAAGAGTTATTGCATGCAAAATTTGCGAAGTGAGTTTTGGCATTTTTGGAGCACACAAATAGAATTTACAAAGGTGTGTATAGGCATGTTGTGTTCCCATCTCATATGACATCCGGTGTACATGTAAACGGACACATACATGCAACATATCTAATTAGTAGAGGGAATCTAATGATCATTTTGATTTTCAATTGCGTTTGGAAGTTTAAATGTTTCTTTCAATTGAAGTTGGTACAATTGAAAGTCCACGAATAACTCCGACTCAAGTGGACAACTTTTTGATCAATCTCTCTCTTCATACTTAGAGATTATTTTATTTTCCTTTTGGTGAGCAGCTATCCTAGCAGAGTAGTCATGCGTCACTTTCATAGCTTGAAGTCGAACTTTAAACAGAGAGGTGTTCGCCGTTGCCCACTGCTATTGACCAATGACGTCGACTTCCCTTAGTCACATCACTCCGGAAAACCCACAAGACCTGCAACCCTCGTAAGCGCCGAGTCTAAATCTTGAGGTGTTTGTCCTCTTGTTACCTGGTCCTTTTGTTTTTTTTTTTTTTTCTCGTATGTCAAACTCATCGCTCGTGTCCTCATTCCGCAAGACTAACAAAATTCTAGTCCTTGACTTTCATTTACACTTGAACTAGGACAAGATCCTGATTGTCTTGAAATTTTCCAAAGTTCCAAACAGACCAAACAACACCAAAGCAAGGAACCATATATTAATAGGATGTACACCTAATTTTGCCATTACCCAGAATATTCATCATGGTTCTTTTTTCAGTATAAATCATATTTATTCTGCATTGCATCTAAGGGATTTTATATAGATGAAGAAAATTATAATAATTCGCAAGAGGAAATAATAAAAAATAACCAATCAATTACCACTCTTAAATTTTCTTATCATCAAAGGATGACAATAGTCAAAGAATTAAGAGCTAGATGACATTTTTGTAGGCGTTAAAATAGTCACAACTTCAACAAAATGTAACATCGCCATATACATAAGAGACTACTGAACTTTCTATTTGATGGCTTAAGTTATAAACCGTCTCTTTAACACCGAAGAAAAGTAAATGTGAGAGAATCAAGTGAATGAAAAAACACAACTAATTATTCCCTCTAAAACATGAAAGTAAGTTACAAAAAATTCTTTGCAGTTGATGAGAGTTGAAATCGTACCAACTTCACACAGGAAGAGTTTCTAGAAATTCGAAAAGGCGTATATTCTTTGAGACTTATGTTATGCAAATGCAATCTAGTATTTAAAATGTAACTACTGCTTTTTATTGGAACACGTCGCATTACTAAGGTGAATGCATGTGCACCATGTCAGAGGATGTATTTTCAGTGGATGTGAGGTCCACATGTCATAAATATAATCAGGAAGGAGAGGTGCATCCATTATTGCGATTGGACCCCGTCCAGAAGGGAAAATCGATCCTCACATAAGGAGATCGTGGAAGACTTTGTCCAGTTTTTGTAGTGCTGGACACGAATCAAGTCAAGTCTTTTGGATCAAGGTCGTTGATCACACAAGTCGATCTCTCTATCCATGTCAGTAACCAAGTCAAGTATTTTGAGAGTTGGTTTTTATATACTAAAGAAAAATGCGTTCTTTCTTTTAATAAGATATCATGAAGTGACAATCCACACATGAGTCCAAGTCAAATGGACATTTTCTATTTGTGCTTAAACCAAGTAACTTTTAGGATAAGACATATTGATGTTATGGATTATGGGAATATTCTCGAGAGGGAGGTCACGGATGACATAGTTTATTGAGTCAATTGTACAATACCTTCTCTTTTCTGCAAAATGAAAAAAAAAAAAAGGCAACACGTAACTGTTGTAGGAAACAGGAGGAATATGCTAAGTTTTGACCTTACATCGATCTTATTCAACTGATTATTTTCATATCACTAGCCTTCCACATAGTAGTACGTCTATGGGATGTATAGATGGAGAAATTATTAACTAGATTCGTTATATTTTACCAAGCGCAGAGAAGAATTTAGGCCCCTTTCTAATTAATTATGGGTTGATGTTCTTATATAAAAAGAGATTTGGAAATGATGAAGTTTGCAAAAGGAAAAAAAAAAACAAAGAAGCGCAGTACAAAATCATGCAACATTCCATTCCGGTAAGTATCTCTAAATTATTGAATTGTCGATCTTACTGCATTCATTTGTAGAAACTTACATTGATGACAAGTGTACCTATGCAGCCATTACCCATTTTCGGTTGAAGGAGGATTAATGTGATCACTCAATCTAATCTATGTGAGTTAATATACATTAATATACATTAACAAACATACTATTGGAAGGAAAGAGATTATTAAAAGGAAGAGATCACACGAGCAAAAGAAGTTTCATACACCCAAAATGAAGAACCAAAAGCAAGGGAGAGGGCACGGAATTGCTCATTACTTTAAGTGCTTCTTGACTCGCAATCTCTTTAACTTAATTACCTTCACTGTTATAGTCACATATGCCTTGTCTACTGCTTGATGCACGAAGTTGAAGTATGCACCTATACAACATGCTTTGCTGGCATCAACAGAGTTACTAGGATTGTTATTTGAAAACAATATCTTTCCATGAATGGTGGGAGTTGCTGCATGCAGTGTTTTGGCATTCTTAGAGCGCACAAACAGATTTGACAAAGAGACTCATGGGTCCGTAACCATCTAATAGAATATCCAGAACATTTTTTTTATCTATGTGCTGTATGAGAGATGGGTGCATGCATCTAGGATATTTAATAATTCCAGAACAAGTTAATCATTGCTTTCGTTTTCGATTGCGATTCAAAGTTAACATGTATCTTCGATCAAAATACGTGAAATTGAAAGTCCCCGAATGACTCCAAATCGAGTCACCGTTTATCACATTTTGGTTAATCTCCTACTTCATCCTTAGAGCTGCTCCTGTATTCTTTTTTCTTTGTTTTTTCGGTGACGCAACAATCCCAGTAAAGAAGTCATGCCTCACTTTTATAGCTTGAAGTTGAAACAGATGTTTTGTTCGCCATAAGTTGATTACATTAACTTCCCTTAGTCAAATCACTGTGGAAAACCCGCAAGACCCTCAAGCAGCAACCCTAAGTCTTGAGGCCCATGTCCTTGTTCTACCGGTGGCCAGGCCCAACAACTGGGCTAAAGAAAGAAGGAAAGGGTGGAGATCAAGTCACGATAAGTTGCAGTTGCTTATAACTGATATGTGACACTTCAATTTTAGATTCAACGCTATTATTAAGTTATTAATTATGATTGTTGTTTCTTTTGATTTCAGGTGACCTCCTAGGGTTTGGCTAATGGATTGTTAAGCCTAGACTTAACTCGGGCTCTCCCAAGCCCATACCAATTCACGACTTTCAATTTAAGTTCTTAACATGCAAATTTTTTAATTAGGAGTCGCCACTAATCTATTTTTGGTGAGTTGATTAGAAACCCAAGTAAAATAACGGGAGAATTATTTTACTCCTACGAACCAGAGACTATGGGTACGGGGACTTGATTACGCTAAATTTCTCTAATGCCCTTTCGGTACCATTTCTTTTATTTTAAAAAAAATTTTTTGCAAGTAGTTTGGGTTTATTTTAAATCTATTTCCCTAACATGTGAGGCTATCATGCGGTGCACAAACCATCAATTTAACACTCAAATAAACAATAAATAAATTGCAAAAACTTACCTCTAAGCAACGAAAACATCTGCAATGTTAAATTAAAATCCACATCAACAACCCTAGATATGGTTTCTAATTAACACAATTTCTTTTTTGTTTTCACTTAATTAATGAAAATCATGCAATATGCCACTATTTAAATAAAATATTAACTAAATGACCTAATGACCTAAGACATGTAATTTCTAATTAAATGGGCTAAAAGATATTTTTTGTATTTTCCAAAAATACTAAATGACATGCAATCTCAATGAATCTAACACTAATGATGTGCATATGAATCTAACCCTTTTTGACATTTTTCCTAAAAGAATGCATTTTATCCTAAATAATAAAACTAATTTAACCTATGACATTTTTTTTGTATTTTTCAAGAAATTCGAAATTAGGTGAAATATGAAAATTACCTAATTAGATTAAGATCCTATTTAATTTATTTTAGGAATTAGGTTGAGCCAAATCCTAATTTAAACTAAAATATTATCTTAACCTTGATAATCCTAAAATGCAATCTATTTAATAAAATACCTAAACCTATGGTAAATTAAGAAAAATATCATCTAAAATTAAACTAAATGCAATTTTACCTAATATGCTATGACGTGCAAAATGATGCCCTAATTTTACATGACATATGCATAATGATTTTTTTTGTGTTTTTGTTTTTTTTTTTTTTTTTTAAAAAAAAATTCAAAATTAATAATTGCCAAATAATTAAACATGCAATCCAAATTAAAAAGGAACTAACAACCTAAATTAATTGATTTGCTTTTTTTTTTTTTTATTTTTGAAAATTCGAAATAAAATTCCTATTATGAATGCAAACCCTAAAATTATATTTTTTATTTTTGTTTTGTTTTAAGAAAACTAACCTAAGTAATACCACAACAAATCAAGCAATATTGATACCCAAAATTGACGAACTGTATTTCGCGCATGAGATCGGGTTGGCCAATTTCACATAAATCATGAATCGGATCTTGGGCGGGAGATCGGATTAGCAATTTTTTTTAAGTAATTGCGAGTCGGCTTTCGGGCGCGAAAATCGAACTGACAATCACTAATTTCAAGGCAATTTTATATCATGGAATTATCAATTTCACATAAGAGGATAATTACACTAAAAAGATAAAATAAAATAGCAAAAATAATAAAACAAAAATAAGATAAAGAAAATACCTAAATTTCCTTTTACTTTTCTCTTTTTTTTTTCTTTTCTTTTTTCATGAAAAAGAAAAAAAATAAAGCTGGTGGGTCCGGCAAAGGGAGATCTCCGGCTAGGGTTCCGGCAAGGGCACCGGGAGTGGCGCGACGGCGGCACAGCAACGGGGGGTTCGGGGGGTCGGCGCGGCGGCGCGACGGCGAGGGAGCAACGACGTGACTAGTGGGCGTTTGGGGTTGTAACGTCGGATCGTGGCGCGGGTCGTCAATCGGCTGCGACGAGGAGCTCCGGTGGCGTCGGACCGACAAGAGGCTGCGGGGGATGGAGCGAGCTTCACGGGCGGATCGGGTCACGGATCTGCAGATGGAGCGGTCTCCACACGGGCGGATCGGGCGGGGCGGGACTCGACGCGGGGCGATGGACGAACGATGGTGAGCGGGGTGGCGACGCGACGGTGGCCGCGGCGGCGGAGGAGGACGGCGGACGAGGGGCGGGTCACGGCGGGCGGCGGCAAGACGGGCTCGCGGATGCGATCGGCGAAAGAAGGGGCGCTCGGCCGGTGCGTGGTCGACGAGGGTCTTCGAGGAAGATGAAGCTAGCTTA
Organism: Eucalyptus leucophloia subsp. euroa; assembly: GCA_017140325.1. Lineage (NCBI taxonomy): Eukaryota > Viridiplantae > Streptophyta > Magnoliopsida > Myrtales > Myrtaceae > Eucalyptus > Eucalyptus leucophloia. The sequence continues at coordinate 12,971,444 of CM029468.1, forward strand.
TTAGGGTTTTCTTTTTTTTTTACTATTTCTCTCTCTCACGTCACTCACTTTTGACCTTTTTTGCTTTTTGCTTTTTTTTTTTTTTTTTTTTGCTCCCAACGAAATTCCTCCCCATGTTCGACCGTACGCAACTCCTTTTATACCCCAAAAAATTGTATCTTGGTGGTATATTTCCAATTTAATTTTGCTCGCGTAAAATTTCATCGAATATATTATTTCACCACAATATTCTCTTTTGTTTTTTGCATATTCGATCAAAAAAATTCCCCTTTTTGCGCAAAAACACATCCGAGTGTATATTACCTAAAATCTTAACGGAATATAAAACTTGCCTAAACTATATGCCATGTGATTTGATTTTTTTTTTATATATTATTTAGCAAAAATTAACCCCAAAAATTTAGGTGTCAACAGCTGCCCCTCTTTGAAGGTGAGTTCGCAGAGGTTGCCTTCAAAGACAAATTGAGACCTAAATTTTGGTCATGCTCATGCAATGAATGATTTTTTGTTGGAACATGAATTCCATTTTTTTAATGCAATTTATATGATGCATGGAAATACTAATGCAACTGATAGATGAACCTACCTGGAATAACTTACCTTCAAGGAGGGTAGAGTAATTCGAGGTAGTGAGTGTTACTTGTCCGGGACTCGTACCATTCTACAGTCGCCTAGAATAGTAACATGACTTTGTGAAGATGCTGCTTTCCTAGGACCCGTACCATTCTACGGTCGCCCAGTACGGCAGAAAGGAGCTGCTTTCTGAGGACCCGTACCATTCTACGGTCGCCCAATACGGCAGAAAAGTTTTGTAAGGAACTGCTTCCCCAGGACCCGTACCATTCTACGATCGCCTAGTACGGTAGAAATGTTTTGTCTAGGACCCGTACCATTCTATAGTCGCCTGAACAAGGAATAGGTGTTGTTAAGGACCCATACCATTCTACGGTCGCCTCGACGAAAAAAATTATTTTTCCACGACCCGTACCATTCTACGGTCGCCTGAATGAGAAAATTATTTTTCAGGACCCGTACCATTCTACGGTCGCCTGTTAAAGCAATAAATATAGTCTAGGACCCGTACCATTCTACGGTCGCCTAGATTGAGGTTTTGCTTGGCTAGGACCCGAACCATTCTTCGGTCGCCCAACCTTGCGACCGAAATCATCTGATCATGACCCGAGCCATTCTTCGGTCGCCTTAATCAGATTGAATCTGGAGGAAAAATCTTTGGGGGACAACTCAATTAAGTGTCGGTATGCTTAAAAGGGAATACCTGTGCAATGACAAATATTCAAAGTATAGATAGAGATATACTTATCTGAAAACATCTCCGATCTTCGGAGATACGTCTCCTGCAAAACATGATTGTAGGAGAAGCAACATGCATTTGTAATCATAAATATGCATCAATATAATGGAGGTTCATGATGATTTCCATTAATCTTGCACCACCTAATTTCCATTCTGAACACATGAGTGTCATGAATGTGTCAAATGAGGGATCCTTTGGTCTGAAAGGATTTTTTCTCTCATCCTCATTAAAATGGCAATTTCATCCTGATCTTTGATGCAGGATTTTGTCAATCACTCTATCTCACCATCGTCATGTCAAACAAGGGTCTGAGCAATCTCGCAAGTGGTATGATCTCACCAATCTGAGAGGTCTTTAAAAGGGTCCGTAATGTGGGCTTAGTTAACGGCTTAACAAAGGGGACTCTTTTGAGTCGAGGTTATTTGAAAAAATGAGTGACATTCTAATAATCATCTTGGGATTTTCAAGTCAAGAAATATATGAAATGAGGAAAGAAATAATCTTGCTCGCACTTCTTCGAGCGATGCTTAAAACATGTGAATCCCTTAGTTAATTCAAATGCCATAATCAGAAGAGACTTTGCAAGGGACATAACGTAGGCTTGGTTCATGGGTTATGAAATGAAAGGATCATTAGGCTCAAAAAGTGTTTAGAGGGTCAAAGTTGGTGATCATCTTGACATTTCCACCACTTTCCTTCTCCATTGTTGGAGACTTTTATTTGCATTGATTGCAACAGCATTTGAGTTTTTTTTTTTTTTTCGGGGCATCGGCCTTGCTTTTACCAGGCACACTGCTTTTTTCATGCCCCATTTTTGCATTTTTTGAACAAAATCTCCATTTTTGTTGGCATTCTTGTTCATGCTACTTCAGTGTTTTTGTCTTGCCCCAATGTGGGGGGTGATCACCAACTGGGTTTAATATGAAATGAATTCATAGGCTTAAGTGGGCTATGCAATGGATAAAAGTGTGTAGGATAGAGAAATGGTTGCTCTTCATCATCCAAAGGCACCTTAAACTATCATACGAGTTACAACGCAAAAGCAATACTCGAAGATTGATGCAAGTGTGAGTAAGAAAATTCTTATCATTGATTTCAAACTTTGTCCCAATGTGAGATGATCCCTGACAGGGATGATTTAAAAACTCTTTATGTGTGTGGGCTTGAAGGGCTAAACAATGGGTATACCTGTAGTGTTTCGGGTAGAAGAAAAAATTGCCTCTCGTCACCTTGGTTAGTGTACCCTTTGCGAGATCACCCTCTTCCTTGTGGACATGGAATTTCTTCACACAACTCACCGATGATTAGTGTATGGGATAGTGTATGGAACAAGGCTTGCCTTTCATCATTCCAAAGTATCTCATTTGACACATTCAATTTATCTCACACAATTCATCAAGGAAGAAAAATGCAAGATTTATGACAAATTTGAACAATTCAATTGATTGAAGCATATTATTCATCATAAAATACTTGTAATTCAAGACAAGACATGGTAAATTCTATCATGGATAATACTTCTTGACAGTATCAGAATTAACTGGAGTGGAAAACTCACGACCATCCATTTCTGCCAAGATCAAGGCCCCTCCAGGAAGTACCTTCTTCACCACATATGGACCACCATAATTTGGGGCGAACTTGCCCCTAGGATCATGGAAAACTGGCAATAGTTTTCTCAGAACAAGATCATTTACCTCGAAACATCTCGGTCGCACTTTTCGGTTGAAGGATCTGGCAACTCTTTGCTGATAAGCTTGGCCATGACAAAGAGCCTTCAATCTCTTCTCATCAATCAAGTTTAACTGTTCAAGTCTTTGTTGCGACCATTCAACTTCAGACAACTCCACTTGAGATAAAACTCTCAGAGAAGGAATCTCCACTTCTACAGGTAGAATTGCCTCCATGCCGTACACCAAAGCAAACGGGGTTGCCCCAGTGGAAGTGCGGATCGATGTCCGATACGCCATTAGTGCGAAGGGTAACCTGTCATGCCAATCTCTATAATTCTCGGCTGTCTTAGCCAAAATCTTCTTAATGTTCTTATTGGCCGCTTCAACAACCCCGTTCATTTGAGGGCGATAAGGGGACGAATTCAAATGCTTGATCTTGAACTCGCGAAATAACTCATCAACAAGCTTGTTGTTCAAATTTGTTCCGTTGTCAGTGATGATTGTTTCAGGGACACCATAACGAGCAATTATGTCACGTTTGATGAACTTTGCAACATTGCGCGCAATGACACTTGCAAATGACGTAGCTTCGATCCATTTGGAGAAATAATCTATGGCCACTAAAATGAATCAGTGCCCATTGGAAGCCTTCGGGTTTATTGGGCCGATCACATCAATGCCCCACATTGAGAAGGGCCATGGCTCGGAGAACTGATGTAGCTCGGTTGGAGGAATATTTATCTTATCACCATGGATTTGGCAATGATGACAACTCCGTACATGTTTGATGCAGTCACTTTCTAGTGTGAGCCAATAGTAGCCTAATCTCATAATCTTCTTAGCCATCATGTGCCCATTCATATGAGGGCCACATATTCCTTCGTGTACTTCTTGCATGATTTGAGTGGCTTCGACTGCATCTATACATCGCAACAAAACAGAGTCGTAAGATCTCTTATACAAATTCTCACCACTAACGAAAAATTTCGAAGCCATCTTCGTGATGTATTTTCTATCAGCCTGAGTGCTTCCTTCGGGAAATTCATGTCTTTTAATGTAATTCATGATATCGTAATACCATGGTTTTTCATCGGGTTCTTCAGTCACAATCATACAATAAGCCGGCTTTGGCAAAACCTCTATCTTCAAAGGCTCAACCTTTAACCCGTCAGTGACTTGCAACATAGATGACAAAGTCGCGAGTGCATCCGCAAATTGATTATGAGACCTTGGCAAGTATTCAAATGAAATTTCGTCAAACTCCTTTACCAGATCTTCTAAGTACTTGTGGTACGGGAGCAACTTGGCATCCTTAGTCTTCCACTCACCTATAGTCTGTAATATGATAAGTGCCGAATCTCCAAATACCATTAACTTGGCCACACCCATCTTGATTGCAGCTTGAAGTTCGAGGATGCAAGCCTCATATTCGCCCACATTGTTAGTGCATGGGAATATCAATTTTGCAGCTACCGGATAGTGCTGTCCATCTGGGGATATCAGAACTGCCCCAGTACCAGAACTAGACAAGTTTACAGCTCCATCAAAGAACATCTTCCATGAGTCTTCATTTACACTCAAGATACGGTCATAAAGGAAACCGTCATCGTCATTATAGACTCGTGAATTTCCGGCCAATAGATCGGCGATTACTCGACCCTTAACCGACTTCTGTGGCATGTATTGCACATCAAATTCGGAGATCAAAATTTGCCATTTGGCCAACTTACCCACCAAAGCTAGCCGATCAAGTAAATACTTGATGGGGTCGTTTTCAGTTACAAGAAATGTCTAATAATGTAGTGTGTATTGTCGCAATCTATGCAATACCCACACCAATGCCACACAAGTCTTTTCAACATCAGAATATTTCAGCTCTGATACAGTGAACTTTTTACTCAGATAATAAATGGCTCGTTCTTTTTTATCCATAGGACTTTCCTGAGCCAACATTGCACTCAATGACTCACTATGAATGGTGAGGTAGAGAATCAAGGGATGCCCCGGTGATGGTGGGACAAGAACTGGTGGATTCATCAGGTACTACTTTAACTTGTTGAATGCTTCTCGACACTCATCATCCCATTTGATTCGTGCATTCTTCTTTAGGAGCTTGAAGAATGGCTTGGCAATCTCAAAAAGTTGGGAAATGAACCGGGCTATGTAATTTAGCCTTCCTAGGAGGCTCCGAACTTCCTTCACTGTTGATGGAGATTGCAATTCGCATATGGCCTTAGCCTTGGATGGGTCAATCTCAATCCCCTTCGCTTACAATGAATCCGAGTAATTTATCGGATGTTGCCCCAAACATGCATTTAGTGGGATTTAGCCGAAGCTTAAATTCACGGAGTCGATCAAACAACTTCTTCAGGGTTTCCACATGGCTTCTTCCAGGCCGAGTCTTTGCGATCATATCATCAACATAGACTTCAATCTCCCGATGCATCATATCATGGAATAGTGTTACCATGGCTCGCTGGTAAGTTGCCCCTACGTTCTTGAGTCCAAAGGGCATGACCTTGTAATGAAAGGTCCCCCACGGGGTGATAAATGCAGTCTTCTCCTTGTCTTCCTCCTTCATCCTTATCTAATTGTACCCGGAAAACCCATCCATAAACAAGAATAGTTCAAATCCGGCCGTACTATCCACGAGGACATCTATGTGAGGCAGCGGGAAATCATCTTTTGGGTTAGCCTTGTTCAGATCTCCATAGTCGACACAAACTCGAACTCGACCATCCTTCTTCATGACTAGCACGATATTAGCCACCTATTCAGGGTATTGTGAGACTTCAATGAATCCCACCTTCAGGAGCTTCATCACCTCTTCCTCTATCTTCTTCGAGAGCTCGAGCTTAGTTCTCCGAAGCCTTTGCTTCTTAGGTGGTACGTCCGGATTAGTAGGCAAGCAATGCTCGACGATCGATGGGTCTAAACCAGGCATGTCAGCATAGGTCCATGCAAAGACATCCTGGTATTCCTTTAGTAGCTGAGTTAGGCGCTTAGCCTTGTCTTTGGGTAGATTTGCTCCAATTTTCACCTCTTTGGCTTCTTCAGTGTCACTCAAATTAATAGTGATGGTCTACTCAGATGTGAGAGGCTTAGCTTTTTCATGTTGCTCCCAGCTACGTTGTACTTCGATGGAGTCTTCGATCGAGTCTTCAGGATCATCATTATCAGCACTTGTTGCAATGGATTGGACCATTTCCACACATTTGCATGTCATAGGATTGTTCCTGAAACATGAAGTAGATAAATCAAAAAGACAAACAGAGTAATCAACATCTTTGCTTTTTGTTTTTTTATTTATTGAAAGAAAATTCCTTGACAAAAACGTTTTTATTTTTTTTTTTGAAACATTTTGACATGAGGAAGCATGATGAAGCCCAAGCCTCAGAGTTCTCCTTGGATTTTTCTTTTTCGTTTATTGGTTGGATATCATCACCGGGCTGGTTTGGTGTACCTCATCATGCCCTCAAAATAAAACTTGTAATTTCATTGAAATTTATCAATCAATTACATTTATTGAATGCAAAAATGCAACACTCAATCACTAAAAGAAAAGGAAATTGAAAACATCTCTAAAAAGGAAAACAATAAAAATTCCCACGCGGGGAAATGTGCACAAGCAAGTAAAAGAGTTACTCTTGTGGGCCAAGGCCCATTTCTTCAGGGGGTCCTTCATTAATGGCTCCTATGATGAGGTTGTTGAATAAGCTTGCAACTCCATCCAGCTCATCATTAGGGTTCTCTGCGTTCGGGGGTGTCGGATCATCCATGCCACCCCATCCATCTGGGACTATCTCACTAGGATCAATGTAGTAGCTAGGAGGGGTTGAATACTTCACCAGGTAATCAAACTTGCCACTAGGCTGCCCCAAAGTGTCTATCACTTCCGCTTCTTCATGCATCATTCTTGGAGGACCAGGGAATGTTTCGTGAATGCTCGGGGGTAGTGGGTTTTGCCTCTCTCGCCCTTGGTCAGGTGGCGAGTTTCGCCTCTCTTGTCTTCGTCCTTCAAAGCTTCCACCACCTCGTCCATGGTACCTTAAACCAGCAAAACGGGACCTCGAGGGGCTTCAATGGGGCTTGAATGCCCCGACCATTTCTCCCAAGACCATTGCCAGGGACAAAGTCATTCCCAACCATTACTCTTCCCACCATGAGGGCAGCATTTGATACTTCAGGGGTAGGCGGTGATGAACCCCGAGAAGCATGTATAGTGGACACCAATTCGAATGAGTGGTAACTTGATTCAAACTGGGAGTCCGGCTCCACATAGGGGATAGCCGTCTCATGATAAATCCGGTGGTCTTCCTCACCATACACGGTGACCAACTTCCTTTCAATCACAAATTTCACAGCTTGATGTAGACTTGAAGGCACTGCTCCAGCAGTGTGTATCCATGGTCGACCTAACAGGAAATTGAATGCAGTAGGGATGTCCAGCACTTGGAAGGGAATGTTGAAGACGACCGGTCCTATTTGTACATCGAGATGGATTTCCCTGATCACTTCCTTTCTTGTTCCATCAAAAGCTCGCACCGAAGTCTTCGCAGCATGTATCCTTGACGGGTCTACCTTAAGGTGATGAAGAGTGGCCAACGGACAAATGTTCGAGCGGACCCATTATCAATGAGTACCGGGACACATGAGAAGACTTGTCCTTAACGGATATGTAGAGTGCTTTGTTATGTCCCCTGCCTTCAAGAGGAAATTCCTCATCAGAGAAGGCAATCAAATCCTTAAGAAGGACCGATCCCACAAATTCTTCCAGCTTGTCCGCCTCAACCATCTCTGGCACATGAATTTCACTCAACACCTTCATTAGTGACTTTTGATGCATGGGGGATGTCATCAAGAGCTCGAGTAAGGAGATCTGAGCGGGCATCTTTCGTAGTTGGTCAACCACGTTATACTCGCTTGCTTTGATTACGGCCAAAAACTCCTTAGCCTCTTCATCAGTGACCGGCTTTGCAGGTTGAGCACTGGCTTGACCATAGGTTCGACCAGATCTTGTAACAAGGTCCACATCCAGGTCATAGGACCAAGGCACTGCCTTATCATTGACATACTCATACGGCTGAGGCACCTCTATCACTATCTCTTCGTCAGATGCATCCTATAATGGGGGCATGTCTACAAGCGAAGGATCAACCTCTTTCTTGTCAGCATCAAGTGCAGCCTGCTCCTCCTCCCAATTGATGATGAGGTGGGAGATAGTAGAAACTATGCAGTTACGATCAGCATACACAATGATGCCATCATCCACCATTTTGGCAACTCTTTCTCTCATCACCGATAGAGGGACATCTTCTCGACCTCGATAATACCCAGCTCTCACTAGCCCATTGTAGGCATATGCCACGTGCACCTTTGAGTTCCTGATTCGTCCGACTTCAGATTCCAGGATAGCATTCACTGTACCCTCATGCCCCGGTAGCGGATTTTTTTGGACATTTGGCCGAGCAATTTGAAAAGAAAAAGGCCTTTGTATCGAGGAGATTCTGGATCTTGTGCTTGAGGGTGAAACATTCATCAGTTGAATGCCCCAATTCACCGTTATGGTAGTCACACTTCTTCGTCGGGTCGTAACCACGAATGCTTTCACAATTAGGGCGCTTTGGTTCACTAGTAAGCAAACCCTTCTTTCGGAGGACTATTAGCACTTGGGATGGAGACCCGGGAGAGGAGAGAATTGCCTTCTATTATTCGCTTGGGCGAATGATTGACGGCTAGTGGGTTGTTGTTGTCTTGGATTCATTTGTATAGCCGGGCATGTTTGGCACTTTCTTGGCTATAAGCCACGTTCACATCCACGGCTGCTTCTTTCTCCTTCTTGGCAGAGAACCTTTTAGTAGATGGCTCAGAAAACCATCCTTCCCTTATCCCCATCTCGATCTGCTCTCCTATAGGAATAAGTTGATTGAAGCTCTCGACATACGTACTGGCCATTCGATTGCGAAACTCCGATGGAAGGGTCTTCACGAACAACTTCATCAACTCCTTGTTGGTAGGCTCAGGAGTAATTTGAGCTGCCAAGTTTCTCCATCTCATAGCATATTCTTTAAACGACTCACTCCTTTTCTTTTCCATCTGCTCTAGGTCTTCTCGAGAAGGTGCAATGTCCATGTTGAACTTGTACTATTTAAGGAACACATCCGCCACTTCGTTCTAGGTTTTGAGGAGGTTTACGTTCTTCATCACATACCAGTTTAGTGCGGGCCCAATCAAACTTGCGTGAAACGATTGGATCATGAGGGGCTCATTTTTGACGTGTTGGGCCATGCGCATATGATACATCTGCAAATGAGATTTCGAACAAGATGTCTCGTCGTACTTCTCAAATTCTGGCATTTTAAACTTGCTCGGCATTTTAACCTTCTCATAGACCGAGAGGTCGAATGGGAGTGAGCTTTGCGACTCCTGCAGTTGTCTCACTTTCTCCTCCAGCTTTGCAACACGCTCATCCTGATCTGTCTTGGGAACATTGTCTAGCTTGGCCTTCCCAACAAGGACCACGTCATCTTCCAACCCAAGCATTTCATCATCATTCATTTGGGCCCTATTTGCTTGCCTCGGGACTACCATCTCAGGGAGAGCAGGTGGAGGAATTGGATTCACTTGGAGGGATTGAAGTTGAGCTGTTATAAGCTCTATAGAGACAGCTAACTGTTGGAATTGGCCTTCCACGGAGGACATGCGATCACGCATCTCGCTTTGTTCGGCCATTCTTGCTCTTAATCGCGTGATAATAGGAGAGCGTGGAGGATCCGTTATCACCTAAATTTAAGAAATGAACACAAATAAGTATCTCATATGAAAATACGTCGATCCATGGCAATACTCTAGAAATTTTATTCATCAATAGAGCTTTTGACAAGCCTAGAAATTCGAAATGTCCCTAACAAATGAACTAAGAAAGTAAATGACCCAACTTCCTAAACATTAATCTAAAAATGAAAATAGCAAGACTTATTCAAGCATTTCATTTGGCTTGATCAATATACACTTGGGACACCATTCGGCGCAATCGCTTATTCTCCTCTTGAGCTTTTTCAGCAACTCTTTTGAGGCGTTTATTCTCAGCTCGATTGGTGATCTTCAACGGCGCCTTCGGTATCTTCGGAAGCAGCTCCTCGGGAATTTTGTGTTGTTGGATATACTTAATCGAGGCATAGTACTTCCTTTCCTTGCCTTTCAACTCCTCCTCGGGCCATTTGAGTTTTTGTGGACGGCACATGTCCCACATCGATTTGATAGTAAGAATGTAATCTTCATGGTCTCGGCTTCCATCAACAAAACTGACTTGGAGTGGCTCCGCTTGTAACGCCGGGGGAAGCTCTTGTACAACTTGATACTGACGAGTCACCCTAGTCGGATAGTACTCCAATGCTCCAATGAATCCCAATAGAGGGATTGGGCCAACTCCTCCACACGAGAGTCTCGCTACCCGAACTTGGAACCATTTAGCATGCCATAGGAAACCTTTGGAAGTTGGTTTTTTCATGAAAGCTAGCCATTTTGAATAATGATAATCCGGTGCATGTTTTTGGTTGTTCTCAAATCTCATAATAGGGTGATTGGAATTACTAACATCATGTATAGTCATTAGACCACCAAACCATTGTATATGTGAAAGAAACCAAATTTGCAAAAGTTCAGGAGAGGAATATAAGGTCTTATCACCACCCCCTTTAAACCGAGTGAGGGAAAGGAAAGTTTCAGTTAGAATAATGTTTACAAAATTCTTTCCTTCCAACACTTGTTTAACTAATTGAGCAATCAAAGGGTTAATAGCATTCTTGTAGTAAGGAAAAACTATAAACCCAAAGAAAGCTAAAAGGAAAACCCTTCGCATTTGAGATGAAATGCATTTCTCAGAACATTCTTTCAAAAAGGATAAAGGACATGTATTGCGATGAGCCTTTAAAACCTTTCTTATATCATCTTCCTTAATTCTCAGAAAATCAAATAAAGTCATAACAGGATCTATTCCGATAGGCGGACTAATCAATTCAGCTTTCAAGGACTTTCCTATGGCAATGCTATACTCTTCCAAGGTGGGAGTGAGCTCATGCTTACCGCCGAAGATAAAGGTAGAAGTCTTGGGGCACCAAGAGTGGGCGAGTGCTTGGACGAGGCCGCCATGGATGTTGATACGCAGCAATGGAAGCAGTCGACCAATATGTGACTCTACGAACTGACGGCCATTTTGGTCTAATTTGTCCCACCAAGCGCCAAGCTCTTCCTTCGGAGGGAGGATAATTCGAATGTCCGATGTCCCCATTGTATATTGATCAAGACTTAGGACAGCCCTAATGCCATGGACCGACAAAATAATGCGATAAAGTAAATTGCAAAGGCCAAAAATTTAAAGAACTTACTTTACCAATGATGGGCAATCACATAGACATACGCATGATAAGTGGCTCGATTTCTAGTCTATAAGGCTTGACAAGGTGGAGCCACAAGGATGATCAGACTAGCCACGGGCTTGTGGACTACGTCGGGTCCTCATGACTCCGGCTTAGTCAAAGAGCCGACCCAGGTTGCGGGCATGCAAACCGAGGTGGGTACTCTTGACACCATGAATGAAATTTCGGGATTGAGATGGGCGACTCGTACCGCGGGCTTGCGGTCGGAGTGGTATCCATCTCAATACCATCCTAGATGATCCTAACGCGGCCCAGGTCCGGCGGCAGGTTGTGTGTGCAATAGTGTAGTGCTAGATGCAAGGCATGCACGACAGTTTATATCAAGCAACACTTCGTTCATGAAAATAAACCATACATTCCTACACCTCCTTGCAAAACAAAGGTTAACAAACACTTCCCCTTATACCTCCCATCCTGCAAAAACATTTAATACCTTAAATGTTAGGGGCGTACCTGGGATCCTTGCTGCCAAACAAAAACATTTTTCAAAAAAAAAGAAAAATTGGCCTAAGTCCACTAAGGGTTTTAACTCAATTCCCCAGTGGAGTCGCTAAGCTGTCGCGACCAATTTTTCGAGTGTAAACCTCCTAGGGTTTGGCTAATGGATTGTTAAGCCTAGACTTAACTCGGGCTCTCCCAAGCCCATACTAATTCACGACTTTCAGTTTAAGTTCTTAACATGCAAATTTTTTAATTAAGAGTCGCCACTAATCTATTTTTGGTGGGTCAATTAGAAACCCAAGTAAAATAACGGGAGAATTATTTTACTCCTACGAACCAGAGACTATGGGTACGGGGACTTGATTACGTTAAATTTCTCTAACGCCCTTTCGGTACCATTTCTTTTATTTTGAAAAAAAAAAAATTTGCAAGCAGCTTGGGTTTATTTTAAATCTATTTTCCTAACATGTGATGTTATCATGCGTGTGCACAAATCACTAATTTAACACTCAGATAAACAATAAATAAATTGCAAAAACTTACCTCCAAGCAACGAAAGCATCTGCAATGTTAAATTAAAATCCACATCAACAACCCTAGATATGGTTTCTAATTAACACACAATGAGAATTATGCTTTATGCAATGCATGCCACTATTTAACATTGATATGACATGGCAACATTTTTTGTTTTCACTTAATTAATGAAAATCATGCAATATGCAATGCATTCTAAATATTAACTAAATGACCTAATCTAATGACATGTAATTTCTAATTAAATGGGCCTAGCAAAAATACTAAATGACATGCATCTCAATGAATCTAACACTAATGATGTGCATATGAAGTTTTTTTTTTTTCCTAAAAGAATGCATTTTATCATAAATAATAAAACTAATTTAACCTATGACATTTTTTGTATTTTTCAAGAAATTCGAAATTAGGTGAAATGTGAAAATTACCTAATTAGATTAAGATCCTATTTAATTTATTTTAGGAATTAGGTTGAGCCAAATCCTAATTTAAACTAAAATATTATCTTAACCTAGATAATCCTAAAATGCAATCTATTTAATAAAATACCTAAACCTATGGTAAATTAAGAAAAATATCATCTAAAATTAAACTAAATGCAATTTTACCCTAATATGCTATGACGTGCAAAAGGATGCCCTAATTTTACATGACATATGCATAATGATTTTTTTGTGTTTTTTTTTTTTCCTTTTTTTAAAAAAATTTCAAAATTAATAATTGCCAAATAATTAAACATGCAATCCAAATTAAAAAGGAACTAACAACCTAAATTAATTGATTTGATTTTTTTATTTTTGAAAATTCGAAATAAAATTCCTATTATGAATGCAAACCCTAAAACTACATTTTTTATTTTTTTTTTTTTTAAGAAAACTAACCTAAGTAATACCACAACAAATCAAGCAATATTGATACCCAAAATTGACGAACCGTATCTCGCGCATGAGATCGGGTTGGCCAATTTCACATAAATCACAAATCGGATCTCGGGCGGGAGATCGGATTGGCAATTTTTTTAAGTAATTGCGAGTCGGATTTCGGGCGTGAAAATCGGACTGACAATCACTAATTTCAAGGCAATTTTATATCATGGAATTATCAATTTCACATAAGAGGATAATTACACTAAAAAGATAAAATAAAAATAAAAATAATAAAACAAAAATAAGATAAAGAAAATACCTAAATTTCCTTTTACTTTTTCTCTTTTTTTTCTTTTCTTTTTTCCTGAAAAAGAAAAAAAAAAATAAAGCTGGTGGGTCCGGCGAAGGGAGATCTCCGGCTAGGGTTCCGGCGAGGGCACCGGGAGCGGCGCGACGGCGGCACAAAGAATATGGGGGTTCGGGGGATCGGCGCGGCGGCGTCAAGACGGCACGGGAGCGGCGTCGCGAGCGTGACCGGGTTGGGCAACGGATCGTGGCGGCTCCATGATGTGTCGGGCAGCACGCGGGTCGTCGGGCAAGACGAGGAGCTCCGGTGGCGTCGAACCGGAACGAGGCGGATGGAGCGGCTTCACGGGCGGATCGGGGAGGGAGGACTACGCGGTGGCTCCACGAGCGGATGAGCGGGGCGGCGCGCAAACGGCGCGACTTTGGGGCGCGTGGCTCGGCTGGGACTACAAGACCGGTGGTTGCGGAACGGCGAGGAGGACGGCTCACGAGGGGCCGCGACGGCTTCGGGCGAGAAGGGGCAGCTCGGAGGCCGCCGGCGTGAGGCAACGGAGGGTCTTGCCGAGGAAGATAGCTGATTAGGGTTTCACTTTTTTTTTTTTTTTTACTTTTTCTCTCTTTTACCTCACTTTTTCACTTTTTGCTTTTGAGCTTTTTCACTGGACGGAAGGGACCCTTTTTTTCCCCATTTTTACCCCAACGGAAAAATTCCCCCCTTTTGTTCGACCGTACGCAACTCCTTTTATACCCCAAAAAATCTTAGATCTTTGGTATATTTTACTGCCAATTTTGCTCACGCATAATTTCATGAATATATTATTTCACCACATGTGATATTTGTATTTTTTGCATATTCGATCAAAAAATTCCCTTTTTGCGCAAAAACACATCCGAGTGTATATTACCTAAAATCTTAACGGAATATAAAACTTGCCTAAACTATATGCCATGTGATTTGATTTTTTTATATATATATTATTCAGCAAAAATTAACCCAAAAAATTTAGGTGTCAACGGCGTCTCCGCCACCGGCTCCCGTTTCGGGTTCCAAGAAACCGGATGGGGCAACGGACGATGCCGGAAAATCTAGCGAGGTGCCCGCGACTCCGTCCAATTCGACGACGGAAGGCCAAACTGGCGGTGCTTCCGTGAGTCCGCCTTCGGTTGAACGGAAGGAAGAGAAAAAGAATGATGAGAAGAAGGAGGACAAGGAGCCGCGTGAGCCGGCAGGAAACCGCGAGACTTGTAACGGGAAAGACGAAGGCAAAGTTTGCAGCGATGGGGGAGCCCTGACCGCTTGTATTCTGAGTGTTGAAGGTGATGATCTCGACTTTCATTCATTCCATTTCATTTCGATTGGAAATGGAAATGGTCATCTTCCAGTTTCTAAGTTTGATTTGTCATCGGAACCCGCGCTATCTGTTTGGCATTTCATTTTGATGATCTATTTCGGGGGAAATACAGGAGTTGGAAGTTTTGCGACAAGAGTTCTTCTTGTGATTCATAGAAGCATGTTGCAAATGTGTTGCCTAATATTTTGATATGTACTTTGGAGACAGTTTGCAACACTGGACACAACCGGTATATCATCATAAAGTGTAGGGTCGATTCGGATAGTTACAACCCGTAGCTTCTGCTGCCTGAATGAAGCAGTCAAGAAGTCTTACTGTTGAAATGATATCCTTCCATTTGAAAACATATAACACTCTTGGCTTTTATCTTAAGAAAATCCTCATTGAGAAATTAGTATCTCAAAGCTTACGGGAATCTTCTCTATCAAGAATTGTTGGCATAGTCCAGATGGCAGAGTAGGTAATCATGATGGACTTATGACTCAATACTTCAATGGTTCACAGAGGTTACATCTGAATTGGTAGAGAGGAAAATTTGCACTGAAAGTCCTAAACATTTTGCTAAATGTGCAATCAAGTACTAAACTTTTTGGATCTGATGTTGTCAAATTCTTGCGGTGAGGTATCAACTAAGTTTGCCAACTTGCACACCAGAAATCCAACATGGCATTTTTTTTTTTTCAATCTTTGTGCTTATGGCAGATGTGGCACTGATGTGGCACCACATCAGAAAATAGGCCAAATAAAAAATAAAATAAAAGGAAGGAAGGTTAGGACTTGACTGCTTATTGGGCAAGATACTTAGGAATTTGGGTGCTATTTTCCCTTGTGGAAACTTGCCCAGCATGGACTATGGTGGGTCACTGGCTTCTTATCTTACTAGTAGATTTATAGAGGAGGAACATCATATGCATATGGGAAAAAAGTGAAAGGAAGTTTCCAACAGGTAAGGCAGGAGATGATGATTGAAGTTTTGAACTGTTTTAGGAAAACGGATTTAAACAGTCAGAGGATGACATAGATTTTACTTTTAATTTTAAAACAGGCGTGTGGTTTAAAGGATTGCATGGCAGTTATGTTGATTACCTTAAATTTGCAATATTTCAATTATTCTGTGATGTACAATTAAAATTCATTTTTATTAGTGGCATGAATTTTAAGGAAATTCCAATGTGGTAGTTGCAGGGGCTTAATATCTTGAGGGCAAGAGAACTGTGTGTTCCTTTGACTTTAATCTTTGTATCTTTAGTCAATTTGAAGTCTAAACCCAGTGAATGGGAGACCTGACTCCTGGATGATCACAGATAGTACCATGAAGGGAAAATCAGCTTGAGAATGATAGCTCTATGCCAGGTCTCTTGATAGTATATTATATCAGTGTGTTCATTAAAGATTAGTAGAATAAGTACTTCTGATTGATGTATTATCTTTTGTAGTACAGTCTAAATTGTGGTACTGTAACAGCAAACAACAAAAATTATGGGGAATAATGACTTGCTTTTTTAAGTGATTAAATGGTTTGGGTGCAAAAGTCAGTCATTTGCATGGGTTAAAATTATGTATTTTATTAATCTCATTCGGATAAACATTCTTACACCTGGAAATTATGCTTAAGTGGTGTTCGTATTTGGGTTAACTTCACCTTGGTACTTGGACGTCATAAGGATAAGTTCCTTCAGCATAAGTTCAAATCTCTTAGATAAGAAGATGGAATATGAGGTGTTTTAGTTTTTTTTCCCCGCTTATCAACGTGGAATTTGTTGGATTTAGCTGGAGGGACATTCTAAGAATACCAATTGCTTATTGTAGTTCATGGATTGTCAATTATTAGCGGTTCCAAAGGTCCCTTTACATAACAAACCCAAAAAAGGAAATTATATATTCCAAAATATGTGATTATTGTCCATAAGTATTCAATTCAGTGATACTAAATTAATTCATCCAACTTCCGAAATGATTGAAATTTCTTGACCATATATGTAAAATTGTGAATGGGGGGGCCAACCTTGTTAAAACTATTGAACTAATAGATTCAGTAAACTGATATGTGTGATTGGTGCTACCCTATCAGATGGAATGTACTTAGTCTGGCTAATAATATATCTTGTATATATGACTCATCTCAAGCCTTTGAGAAATGCTTTCCTTCCGAAGCTTTCCAGAACAAGTTGATGTCAATCCATAAGAGTTGATGTATTGGCTCTGTACTTGTCATAATGTTATGATATTGCACATCTTCAATTGTTCATGTCAATGTAGATTGAGAAGTTAATGCATTGTTTAGAAATTTAATCGTCCCTTGGGTTTTCCTTTTGTGCATGTTCAATTCTATGGTTAGATGGGAAAAAAAAATTGACATGTTGCATGATATTTGGAGGACCTGAGTTATAACTGATGCTAAATTTGACATGTCAAAATTGTTTAAGCTGTGGCCATTCACACATGAAGGGGCAGGTGACCAGTACACTGCACGAGCCCTGACAAGTTACTCTTTTATTCAGTAAAGAAAGATATTCCCTTGTTTTGATAACATGTGGTGTCACTTACCTGAAACTAAGTATTAGAGCAATATTTACTGGCCAGAATATGAAGCATCATAGTACTGTTCGACTCTTCGGTATAAAATCTGTTTATAGCTTGTATTATTTATGCCTGAATCCAGTTACATGCATATGCCATTCAATTATGCTTCTTATAATAATAATGTTAGGTAGTTTAGAGGACTTTTTGTAGATGGTTGAATTCCTTTTAGGAACACTCTCTTTATTGCATCTTATACAAGGTGAGATTAATAGGAATTAACTCTCTAGTTCTCAGTTAATTTTGCATTTCTTGTCACTGAGCTGTAATTTGGTAAAGTTTACCTTTTTTTTCTTCAAATCTTTTTTTTCCCCCATACTATTCAACTGAGCTTGTGATATTCACCGCTAAGCTTTGAAGGAGTTGCAGCTATTCCAGATGTTCTATAATACTGCAACAAAATGAGGGTTCTGTAATTCTTTGATATCTTTGTCATTTTATGGTCATTATCTCTTTTTAGGAAAGAGGTAGATCAAGAAAATACTTTTACTTCTTTAATTTTTTAAATTGGGAATCTCATGAAGACTGACAAATACTTCATTTCATTTTACCATTCGGTTGCAGCAGGGTTGAGCAAATTGGTGGTTTTAGTTGAAAATAAAGGGGATAGCGCCTTGATAGTAAATAGGCGCCTGCCAAAGTCTACGACAGAGAAGCCTGAAATAATACCGAAACACCAAAACAAAAAGGTATACATCATCCATCTGGTGCTCAGATAAAATTGGCTGTTGCTAAGTTTTGGTACAACCAAGGTATACTATTAGTTGGTTAGTTTAATAATAATTCTCCAACAGTTACTTGGGAAGGCCCTAGTATGGTAGGTGATTTTTGTTTAATTGAGTCTAGTGTGCTTATGATTAATTCAATCAATCAACAAGGGAATAGAATTGGAGCCTCCAATTCAGAAATTGCGCTTGAGCTCTTTCCACACCATTGGACTCATGAATATTATTCCTTTAGCAGCGGCCAGTTCTTCTACATTTTTTCCACCTCCACTTTCTACCATTCAAAACAAGTAGGATAATCATTTTCTTCGTCCCCCCTTCTTCCCTTTGCTCACCTCCATTTCCTTCAATTCCTAATTCTTCTCACAAATTAAGTGTAAGATTGACAAGCTTCTGTGAGAAATCTTCGGGCTTGTTTGCTTAATATAGCAAGCTGTGCAGATCATTGTACAATTAAATAAGATTTGCTTGTATTCACTCTCTTGCTTCTGGAGGCTCTTTTCTGCAGTATTTTGACCGAGACATCAATAGCTGGAGAAAGAACCTTATCATGGAGAGTCACTTAGAGAGCATATCTTTCATCTGCTGCTTAATTCTCATTTTGTTTTCCTTATTAAAAGGTTTTCCTATTAATTTCTTGTTTCTTCGTCAGATTAATATTTCTCCCTCTGCGGCGGAAGGCAACAAAGTTGTATTAAATGCTGGGAGAGAAGATTGCGTGCTTGACATGGGGCCTCTTGTATCTGACACGAGTGTTTTCCTCTATCTCCCTTCATTTGACAAGCTATTTACCCCAATCAATGGTGCGTATTTCTTGATTCTATCGGTGGTGGTCTGTGGTGGGGTGTTCGCTTGCTGTGCGCTTAGGAAGCGGCGAAGAAAGAGTGAGTTCAGGTATCAAGAGCTCGAAATGGGGTCAGGAGAAGGGACCAATATAGAAACTGCAGAAGGTTGGGATCAAGGATGGGACGATGATTGGGACGAGGAGAATGCTGTGAAATCTCCAGGTCAACATCGCGTAGGAAATATATCCGCAAATGGCCTCACTTCTAGGCCTGCAAATAGGGATGGTTGGGAACGTGACTGGGACGGCTAGGAATTGACAACGAAAAGGGTTTTGGAAGAGTTCTACCTCTACATGGGAGGAGGAAAAGGAAACCAGGAGACATGACAATACCAAAACCAGGTACTTGCTTCGATTTCATACCACCTGTACACTCATCTTATGAAAGGTGGCTTCAGTTTGGCTTTGCCAGTAAAAGGTATACAATTTGGTTCGTTGAAATTTTGAAGTTGAGGAGGTGGATTGTGTTGCCTTCTAATAACTGCTCGACTCAGGTAGCCTGTACAGTTAGCTTTACAACTAAGGAGTTTTGCGAAACATCGAGCAATTCCCATCCATTTTCCACTGATGTCAATTTGGTAACTTTTATTAGAACGTGATTTTGAGTTTGGCAAAGAAAAGTGTCTTTGGTGGCAACTTTTCTTTTTCACATGAAAAGTGAATAATTCACATTTTTCCTTTTTCATGTTTCTGTTGCGAATTCATATGCTCAAGTATCAATTTTTTCGCCGCGTGCTCTCTGAATCGAGTTTTTCGGTGCAGTTATTGGAGTAGAGATTCCACATCGCAAGAATTTATCTGCTTTTCCAGTTTAAACGCCTCCTAAACGTCTATGAATAACGACATATAAAGTGGAACCAAGGATCCTCTTCCATTCCCGTTGTCTTTACGTTAGGTGTTTTTTCCGAGCTTTCAGTCTTTAATGCAAGCTATGGTTGAGTTCACTTCCTTTAATTGTTTGAGCTGTCAAATTGCCATGGAGAAATAGAAGGGAAGTGGTTCTGGGAGAATTACCAAAAAAGACCTAAACCTATTGCAATTATGCCAACTTAATCTTAATTCTTTTTTTGATCAATTTAATCATAAACCTCTTGCAATTATGTCAATATAGTTCATCCGGTCAATTTTGGAAAAAGTTTAGGGGTGAATTGGTGAAAAAAAAAAAAAGTTTAGAACTAGATTGGGACAATTGTAATAAGTTTAGAATTTTTTTGATAATTTTCCTAATTATTCCATTGATAACACCATAAGACAAGAGCTAATATGAGTAGGTCTTGTGTTTAGATCCGGCAATTTGGTGAACTTAAAGTGTGGTTCTGATCGTGAACTTGCCATTTGATCCATGGAGGGTGAGCTCGATCCACATTTGACTCTAGTTTTGACATGGGTTTGAAATTGCTCCTGCATCCCATAAGAAAAGTTAAATAAATTCACTTCGTTTGGCAGTGAATTAGGTCAAGCACGAAAATAACATTACTGAGAATGGCAATAACTGTCCTTCGACTTCTATCTATTGTTCGATGTGGTTTTTGAATTTGTTTTTTTGTGTCTACTCATGTTATCGAACCTTCTTTATGCTGAGGGGTCAAGCGGAAGTTTTCGAATCATTTGATCTACCATAGGAGAAATGGGTAGCTGGTTATTCATGCTTTTGATTATTTAGCACAAAATAAAGAGTATTTCTTCATTAAAATTAAAGATGAATCAATAATCAAGACAAGAATCCTTGGTCACACCAATCCAAAGTGAATGCAATTTATAATTCATTTAATTTTTTATTTTACGAAAAGCTTCGTACTTATTAATTTTCAACCTTACATTATGATTTTATTCCAGCAGATTTTGTGAGAGGGGTTTTTGGGTTGTATTAGATCATCCTATCAAGAGTATATATGAAAGCCAACGGATAAGAAAGAGCTTGACGGGAATGTGCATACCGACAACGAAAGTTCATAAAAACTTGTCAGTATTCAAAAGTTAATTATGGCCAAAATTTTCCAAAATATTCTTGACAATTGATCTATAAATCAATAACATATTAGTATAATAAATCACATTTTCCAAAATGTAGTTACATCTCTTATTAGGATAACAAATGAATAATGTTTTAAAAAAAAAGCAATGATTTTCTTATATGAAAAATTCAATTTTAGAAAAATTAAATTCATCCTTGATTGAGTTACTTCTCGACATGTTCAAGAGACAAGGTGTTATAACTTCAAAAGACTTTGTTGTCTTCATCTAAAATTGAAGTTCGAACTCAACGATTCTCCAATAAACCCATTAGCTGAGCCTTAAATATTCAATTTGGGCCTCCTGAGTTTGAATTCTTTTGAAAGTGTACGGTCAAGTTCTCACTCTCCGTGATATTTAGTGCCAAAGAATGAGATTTATTTGGCTTTATAAGAAGCTAACCACATTGATTTACCATAAGTAAAAAATAAAACACATAGATTTTGTAATTACAATCATGAATATGCATGTAAATTGAAGGGAAAATTCAGTTTAGTCTAAAACCATTAAACCAGCCCTTTAATTTTTAGTTTTCTTTTTTTGAAGTCTTTACCTAGAATTTTTTTTTTTTTGGGGTCATAAAATCTATACCTAGAATGATTGATAAAATTCATGTGCTTTATCCCTTGATATGGTGTATATTATGCATAGCTTTATGAAAATCCAATGGGTATAATTTTACCGTGAAGAAATGCTGCTGGTAAGATTGGGCCTTGCCCAAAAAGTTTTCGTAAGATTTAGGGTTTTTCTTTTTGCCAAAAATTATAATTCAATTGATGAAGATGAAACATTATTTTTCAATTGACTCTTGCGCTTTCCAAAAGTTGAGTGGAGAAAGACCGAGAACTCTCGAAGACTTGTCTTTCATATCATTATAACAAGACTTCGGCCCAGTTGTTGATAATGTCAATAAATATTTGAGTATTATTACGATAAAATTGAATATGTTTGATGACCATAATTATTTTTAACTTTAAGCATTCAATTGAGTCAAAAATCACTTGATTTGCTAAGTCAGGGCTACTTAAGTCATTCAATAGAATAGACATTTAACAGAAATGATACTTAATAATTAGCTATCATCAAACAACGCTATATTTTCATTTCAGCACTTAAGATTCAGCATTCAATTTTTAGTGTCACTAAATAGGCCGTAATCTGGCGATTTCTTTGCTTATAAAAGCTATCTTGGATGGAGGAAAATACTATCATTTTTTAAGGGGAAAATTACCCAAAATGTCACAAACCTTTTATAGTTGTGTCAATATAGTTATAATTTTTTTGCTGCTAATTTAGTCATAAACTTTTTACATTTGCGTCAATTTAGTTCATTTAACCAATTTTGACCAATTGGTGCTAACATGGATGCCAATTGTCTGACCGACGTTAACCGTGGATAATTTTTTAATAATATATTTTTTTGAATTTATTTTAATTTTTTTCCCTCATTCCTCCTTTTCCTCGTTTCTTTGGTCAGACCAGCTAGAGGTGAGGCCTTGCCTAGCCATGGCAAGGCCCAACCTTGCTGACCATTAGCGAGCTTGAGCCCATCATCGCTGGGTGAGGCCTCAAAAAAAGAAAGAAAAAAAAATAAGATCTTAAAAAAAGTTTCCACGTTATAGATAGTTGGCGTTGCCTAGCATCCACGTTAGCATCGGTCAATCAAAATTAATTAGATAAATAGAATTGATCAAAAGAAAATTTTAAGACTGAATTAGAACAATTGTAATAGGTTTATAATTTTTTTGATAATTTTCCCACTTTCTAAGGATAATAGCCACCAAAAAAACCCAAATGATCCCTACTATAACAAGTTAAACCAAAACTATGCCTACTATAACAAGTTTAACCAATTTTTTTTTTACACCAAAAATCTCAAACATATTTATTCCAGACTTATTGTACTCTTGTGACATATTTACAAAAAAAAAAAAAAAGTGTAACACAAAAAATACAAACTTAGATCTGTGTCATACATTTATCTTCTATTAAGATTTTTTTTTTTTCCTTCCTCTTTCGTCTTCATTGTCGCCGCCATCCTTATCATTGCCATTGCCACCATTCTCACCATCATCAAACCAAGGAATAAAACAAAGGACTAAAAAAGAAAAAGAAAAAGAGAAAAGGAAAATATATTATGAGTTCATGCCAAAACCATTTTCTTTCCATTATCTATATAGGTAGCCACAAAAGATTTTTAGTGGCATTCGTTCACGAAATTTTGACAAAAGTTAATGAATTACACATTTATAACATTTATAAATTTGAGAGTTTTTTGTGTCACTAAGAATGGTTTTAGATAAATGTGTCATAGATGTATACGGTGTCACAAAAAAATTCAAATAAATTTCTCACACTAAATATAATTTAAGATCTGTTATGGCCTTTTTTTCCCTTTATATAAATATTAAATCATGCCTTTTTTTTCTCCACGGCTTATCAATAAGGGCCGACTACCATCGTGTCGAGCTGCTTCGATGTTCCAACGAAACAGGAGTCGCCGTCGACGAGGCTGCTTTCGATGTTCCTCCTCTGCATAAAAAAATTGATTAAAAAAATATAAAAAATAAATAGATTAAAAAAAGGGGAGAAAATGAGAAACCATGTTCCCTCCTGTGCACTGAGCTTTATGGGCAGACAGAATGAGCGTCATAAATCCCCAACAGTCGCATGATTTGGGGTTTGTCCGACCCCATCATTCTGTCCTCGCAATGTTAAAAAAGGTGTAAGAGAAAAGCCAACAATCTGGTGCTTGCTTTATCAAATTCCCCTCATTCCAAGATGCCCTTTTTTCCATTGCATGCATCGCTTTAGCCACACTCTCCTATCATTATCCTTCCACTAAAGCCTTAGCACTCCCCTCCCCTCATATCATGATTGACCACGACTTCACTGACCTTTTCCCCATTCTCCCTCTCTTTTTCTATTCTCCTGTTGATCTTTTTTTTCTTTTTCGATTTCGTCAAAAAAGGGGAAAAATTCAATTCGCATAACTCTTGTTATAGGTAGTTTCGATGGTACTTCATAGCCTGTGTGAACATAGGGAATGCATGCTTGAATCGATTGGGGACAAATTCGGCATGCTCATCATCTCATCAATCCTGCGTTCATTGTGTTTTGCTTGTCGGATTGTGATTCATCAACAATCCTACCGGTGACTCATGGGGGTCATTATTTTATCTAGGCCAATTCATGTTTATTGTACTTCTTTTGGTGCCTCAGTAACTTGCTTAGCGTGGCAATAAAGGCACGAGATTAACTATATAAACTACAATTGGCCTCCTTCGCTAGAGCTGAGTAGAAAATGGGATTGATCATTGAAAAGAAAGATGGAAACATGAAAAGTTCCCACTGCAAGACATGATGTGATTGTTAGGCACTAATTAATGCCACTCACTGCTTTTGAGCACCTCATGTGATGCTCTCTCATGGTGTCCAAAGCACTTCAAATTCCTCCTGCAAAAGTGTAAAATTTAAAAAAGAAGGGGAAAAAGGTAAAGCAAAGCACTTGATTCTTAGGTCCCCCTTGTGTCCAACACCATGTTTTCTCCACAATAAATTTTAAAAACAAAAATCTTCAATTTCAATAATTCATTATTATACTTCATCAAGTTATAAAAAAAAAAAAAAAAAAAAACGGAGTGGGGGTGTTTGCTTGCAATGCAGTCAATGCTTCATGCCATGTAAGCGTTGGAGTGCTTTGGTTCTGCATAATTGCACTCGCTTAGCCAAAATGAATGTCCATGATTCTTTTCCTGAGAAAGTTGACCATAGATATAAACTACACTGATGGGAGTTTGACTTTGGCGTCAATGGAGTCCTGGCTGGGTGAGCTGACACAGTTTCTTTCATGATGACACCATCAGAAAAGCGCATTAAAGAGCAAAGAGGGGAGAAAGAAGAAATTTCATGAAGAGATCTCCGAAGATTTCCAACTTTTGTAATAGTGATATGACTTATAAATCATGACAAAATGGAGTGCGATGCTACCTTCTTTAGAAAGCTCAAAATGTTAGCGAATTGCCTCAGTTACATATATTTTGCACGTCGCAAATGTCGTGTTTTTTTTTCTCAAAACAAGTAAAATTCGTTTCTTACTGAATTTCAAATGTATAAGTGACATACACTTCTGATTTTGCAAATGAAATATTATGTAACATGTTTTTATACAGTAGAACTTCAGAGATAATTATGGCGACACCATCTTCATCAGAGACTAACAAGGAAGCTCCTTCATTTCAAAACCTGCACTGCGTTCACTTGTTGTCTGGAAAGTTTGATATCAAGCACTGTTCAGAGAATACACAGGTTGAGCAATTTAACCAATCCAAATCCTCCTCTCCCATTGCGATTCTTTCGTTTTTGTTCTAGATCTTGGAAAAAATGCACATCGAAATCAATCTTAAGTTTTAATGGCAAATTTAATGGACAAAGAAAGCTGAAAATTACTCTAAATAGACTAGTCCGCACTCTGCAGATATTACTCAACATGGACCATCAATATCCTGTACCATATAACTTGATGTTCATATGTGGACAACAATATAATCCAAAACAAAGAAAAAGCACCAAATGGAAGAGATTCAGGCTGTCTTTATGTGAAAAGTAAAGTTGATATGGAGGACATAACATTTGGACTCTTGTAATATCACGCCAGTGAAAAAGGACTCCACAAATAGAGTTGTCAAGATCTTTTCAGATCAAGCAAACTGGGTTCCTCTGCAATGGCAAACTCTAGACCCGTATCGCTCTTGAATTTAAACAAAACTATAAGGTCACTGTATTTCCTCTTGACCTTCCGAGGGGCACTGGATTAACTCCAAAATGTTGACGACTTCACTCATTTCTGGCCGGTTCGAGGGCACCTGAGATGCGCATATTAGACCAAGCTTTATGACCGGGATCGCCTCCTCAGGTGGAAAACTACTTCCGAGACTCCCATCGATGCATTTCTCCACCTTGTTTTCCTCTAACGCGCCCCTCACCATGTCACATAGCACCACCACATCATCCTCCATGTACTCCACTGGCCTCCTCCCAGTTATTACCTCCAGAACCAAAATTCCAAACCCGTAGACATCGCATTTCTCTGTTATTTTTACTGTTCGGCATGCAAACTCCGGAGCCATGTAGCCGAGTGCACTCTGGATTTTGCTGCTTAAGATACAACGGTCTAGCATCGGCAACAATCTTGCCAGCCCAAAATCGCCTACCTTTGCCTCTCCTGAGCCGTCCAATAGAACATTTGTTGACTTCAGATTGTAATGAACCACACCCATTTGATGCAAATACGATAATCCTTTAGCCATTCCGAGTATTATGTTAAATCTCTGCCTCCAAGTTAGGCTGTTTCTCTCATCTGCATCATGAAGATGCTTATACAAGCTCCCGCTGGGAACGAATTCATAAATTAGAAGCTGCAATGATGATGTCCAATAGTATCCTTCTAGCTTTACGAGATTAGGGTGCCAGATCTTTCCAAGTGTCTTGACCTCCCTCTCAAAGTCATCTTGGGACTTCATCAAACCAGAGGCTGTTAGCTTCTTGATTGCCACTGATCGCCCATCACGTAGGACTGTGCGATAAACAACTCCAAAACCACCACGACCCAGCTCTGAGTCTTTGTTGAGCAATGCATGGGCCCCAGTGAAAAAATTAGCATCTCCAGAAAACATGACTAGTTTCCCATAATTTGGGTCGGCAGTTGGCGAACAGCTGAAATCTTCACCTCCAGATAGTGTGAGTGCTGGAGCAGAATGAGCCATGGAAGACCGGACATGAATATTCAGAAGAGTGATGGTTATCACTCCGATGGCAATAAAAGCTGCGGCCCCGATGGCAATAAGGGAAGATATGCTGAGTATAATACGCTTGTGCCGGTGATCTGAAGAGGACGCAGCACCTGCTGGATTGGAAGAATTAGGGTTTAGGACAATGGGTTTTGGATGGACCGAGGGACAGGAATCATTGACAACAGAGCCGCAAAGAGATGGGTTGCCGGAGACGGATGCCAGAGGAATGGTGTTGAAGAACCCGCCGACAGGGAGCTCGCCTTCCAGATGGTTGTGTGAGATATTGAAAAAGACCAGGTGCGAAAGATTTGCCAGTTCCTTGGGTAAGCTTCCAGAGAGATTGTTCAAGGAAAGGTCCACGTACTCGAGATTAGTGAGGTTTGCCATGGCAAGAGGGACTGGGCCAGTGAGGTTATTCTGTGACAGGATCCTGCACAATATGAAAATATGACATAATGAGAGAATTTCCAAGATCATACAATCTTTGCATTCTTGGTTGAGAAAAGGCGCAACACAAAAGTAAGAAACAAGAATTATCGATAATAGACATGTCATGTCGTAAATCAATTTATGGAAAACAAGATATGATCGTCATCCATCATCTGAAATTAACAAACAAGCCTCATATTCCAAATTTAGACCATCAATGTGCTTCTCACTCTATTCATACTGCCAAGACATATAAGTTATGCTTTTACTGACAGAGCAATTTGGCCAGTCTCCAGGTAGAAAAACTGCCTTTAAAGTTTGAAGATGCGACATGAAAGTACATAGGACTTCCATTTGTAGTTTGCACCATATAAACCATGATAAAATATACAGAGACCCAAATTTACTTAGGTCATCAGAGCTGAACTTTAGACCACAGTACTATTGCATTGTATGTGAAGCAATCAACAGAGATTAAAGCAGCAGATAAAGGACTCACACTGATGTCAAATTCGAGCATGCCCCAATTTGAGTTGGAATATTTCCACTTAGGAAGTTTTTGTCCAGCTTTAAGTCCTTGAGCGAGATTGCTACTCCAATTTCAGGAGGAATGCTTCCATTCAGCCGATTGTTGCTCAAATCAAGAAACTGAGTGTACTTTAATACACCTATGCTGGTTGGGATGGAACCGAAGAACAAGTTCCTCGACATATTCAGTGACTCCACACTACTAAGAACACCGAGGTTGGCTGGAATTTCACCAGAAAGAGAATTTGAAGATATGTCCATGACCTGCAGATTGTTATACAACGTTGTAGCTGGAAGTGAAGTATATTCCGCGCTTTGATCTACTCCATTTCCTGAAAGTGAGGCGCCTCCAGTGTCCAGCTTAAAAGGAAAACCGCCCGTTAACAAATTCTGGCTAACATCTAGAACCGAAAGCTTCTTGCAGTTAGATATCGAGTCCGGTAAGCTTCCGGTGAGAAGGTTTGTGGACAGATTTAGTTTCTTAAGTGACTGGATATTTCCAATTGATGGTGGGATTGAACCAGAAAGTTTGTTTCTCGAGAGATCTAAATTCTCGAGGTTTCTTAATTCCCCAATCCAATCTGGAATCTCCCCTGTAAGTAAATTTCCATGTACATCAAGAGAACTGCATAGACCCAGTCGTTGCATTGATTCTGGAAGGCTCCCAGAGAACAAATTGTCGCTCAGATCAAGAGAGCGTAAAAGCAAATTTCCTCCAATATCCCTGGGAATATGCCCGGTGAACCGGTTTCTCCGTAGGTTCACCACCCTAAGATCATATAAGTTCTGAATTCCTTCAGGGATCTCTGCCTCCAGTAAATTTTCAGAAAGATCAAGCGATTGAAGCCCCCTTGAAAACCACATTCCTAGAGGCAACTTCCCAGATAGCTGATTGGAGGAGAAGTTAACAGCAACCAGTGTCGAGCAATAGCTTAAGGAATCAGGGATCCGCCCCATGAGACTATTTTTAGCAAATGACACTACTCTTAGCGAGCCACATTGCTGAAACATCTCATCTGGGATTGATCCCGTGAAGTTGTTCTCGCTCAAGTCTAGGACCTGCAAGGTCCCAATGTGTGTGAGACTAGTGTTGATAGGTCCACTGAAGTTGTTCTTGGAAAGTGAGAGAACCTGGAGGAATTGCAATCTTAAAAGGCCACGGCCTATGTGCCCGGAAAGAGAAAATCCATCAAGAGCCACCTGGGTGACTCGTTTAGACCTTGGATCGCATATGATCCCGACCCAGTCACAAGGATATTCGGCATCTTCATTCCATGTAGAAAGCTTATCTTTAGGATCGTGAAGTCCGGCTTTGAACACAATCAACCCCAAAACGTCATCATTGAAAATTGCGTCTAGAGATTGCGTGAAAACCGGAGCAAAAAGAAGTAGGAGAAACACTCTGAATACCATTCTTAGCTCAGTGCATAGAGATAAGAATATGATATGTAGGTCTTGAAAGAAAGGGTTTTGATGACAGTTTCTTCAAGGAAGGGAAGCACTAGGACTATGGTTCAAGAGGGTAGCGAAAAGATCAATGAAATCAAAGGAAACTCAAAATGCACTCGAGCAACAATCAAAGAAAACAGATGACTAAAGAAATAGTATTGTATACTTTTAAAGGTGACAGGGCAGAAGCAACAAAACCCCGGAGAACAGAGCAACCGAGGATTAACGACCAACTCACCACCAATGAGAAGGAAGTGCAGTACCTTCACAATCTCAAAGCAAGAATGGCAAGCTAAGAAGATACCAACATGATGCGTTGGAAGGCTCAGCACGAAATATTCCCACTCCTTTCCCCTCAAAAAAAGCAACTTTCCTTCATGTACTGCTGTCTAACATGAGGAAAAGTTGACAGCAATACTCACAGGAGGAGACCCAACAAAAAAGAAGCACCAGCAGCTGCCACTTCAACAGAAGGAAGACCCCACCAACCACCATACAAGGCTAACCATCAGCAAAAACAACCCATCAGCAAGCAAGGAGGGACCCCAGGTCCAAGAAAAGCTTGCTCTCAAGCTTCACAGCCCTTCAAGAATGCTTCCGACATTGTCGAAGAACATAAGCAAAGATTCTGAAGCAGAAAAGGGACGAAGAAACAAGTGGGTTCTCGCCTTCTTTGTGATCTTGGTGGCTCCTGAACAGGGGAGGAGTTTAAAAAGGACTTTAAAAAGAAGCAAGCTTTCTTCTTTTTTCCTCGTTTTAAATTGATGGGTATGGAGGAAATGGGCAGAAACCGGGAGAGTTTCGGAGCGGAGATCGCCGGGATGGGTGGGCGTGAGGTTCCGGGCCTGTCAAATTCCGGGCGCCATTAAATGAGAGAGAGAGAGAGAGAGAGAGAGCGTCTGGAGAGTGGTGCTGGCTAAAAAAAAACCACAGAAGAGAGAGAGAGAGAGAGAGGAGTCAAGCTCAGAAAAGAAGTGGAAGGAAAAGCAGTGCATTTAA
Organism: Eucalyptus leucophloia subsp. euroa; assembly: GCA_017140325.1. NCBI lineage: Eukaryota > Viridiplantae > Streptophyta > Magnoliopsida > Myrtales > Myrtaceae > Eucalyptus > Eucalyptus leucophloia. Next base: position 13,001,731 of record CM029468.1, read on the forward strand.
AGCGTTCGAACGGCGAGACAGAGAGCAGAAGAGTAGAGGAGTGAGAACACTCGCGGCTTTTTTCCTTTGAGTTTTCTTCTGTACTGTGCTATTTAATGATTAGGATTTCTCTATTTTCTTCTCCATCTGGTTTTGTTTTTTTGCTTGTCTGGTCTCCACCCGACGTGGCAATCAGCAAGGGATTGCTTCGCCGTGTTTAACCCTAACATGGAATCGCCAAACTTACTCCTTCTTTGATTCTATGGAAATATTGTTCTGAGGCACTTGCGAAGAAAGGAGAAATATTCGTATTTTCAATATAGAGTTTCGTTTGTATTATTGTATAATCAATGTGTTGGGAATCTAGACATTTTGAGTATGGTTACTAAGTATTTTAAGAGCACTCGTTGACAAGGCCCATTTGCGTTTAGTAATTCTAGACAAAATTAAACTTGCATATGGGAGTGACAACAATTTCAGTATGGCGCAGCTGAAATATAGGGCAAAAAGAGAAGGAGAAATCGGGAGTTGTGGTTTGCTCATACTTTTGATCAAATTTATTAAAAACCATGAGACAAGTGGAGCCTATACGCTCGCATCTATATTGTTTTTATATAAAATAAGTGTATTGAAAGTCTTAAAATTTATCATAAAAATATAATCGATTATTAAAATTTTTAAAATTAAACTTATTAATAATGTCAAATCGAGTCATAAAACTTTTAAAATGTTCAATCAGAAGAATTTGGCTAGATTAATTTGATAAATTTTAGGATTTAATCATATTTTTTGAAAGATTTAGAATTTAATTGCATTTTCAAAATAAATTTTAGTACTTTTATGCGCTCATCTCATTTTAATTTTGGCAACTACATTTATTTCATCGGCATTGGAATTTCACTTCACTTTGTGTAATAGGCATTTTATATCGGTGGCGTACCTTATAAAAACACTAAAAGAGTGAAAATAACGCATTCTTCCATCATTTGTTATGTTGCAAAAAGTTTGGAAAAAAAGAGTAATAGAAATCCATCTCATCATGCCCGTATCCCACAAATTTCCTCAACGTCGTTTGTCATTATTTTTTCCAACGGTCGTGTCCATCCAAGACCTTGTACAACAAGTCTGTCTCAGAAATCTCATCATTGACGACAGACAGAATCATTCCGTCCAAACGCCATTAATTCATCTCATAACTTCAGCCGCACGTCTGTTTCTGCCAAAACCACGACGACTTCCGGTCTTCCCCGGCTTGAAGCAAACGATCCCCCAGCGGCGACGGCACTGCGGAACGCGACGACCGAAGGAGGGCCGAGCCGCGGCGGAGTTCCCTCCCCAAGGCGGAAAAAGACGACAGGACACTACTGCAGCGTAATGACACGGGGTTTTTTAAATGCCAAGCGAAACGACAGTCAAAAGGAGGGCAAGAGAATCCGAGTCCTGCAGTCCTCCGATTTTGTTCCCATTTTCCTGGCCTTCTTTTTCAAAGGCCCGTTTTGGCCCGTAGCCGTGGAAAAAGCTTTGCCTTTTTGACGTTTTACTCGTGGGCTCGTTGTCTCCTCCAATTGACCTCTTTTTTAAGAGAATAATCTAATGAATGGACGACTGAAAGAAACAAGATTAGCACATTTACCCACCATTGCCATCGACGTACGGGACCTCGACAAGGCATTTTTTATGCAGTTTTCTTGGGGGTTGCTGTGGCTACGGTGTGGAACTGGCACGACTGGCGGGCGGGCGGGGTATATCCTCGGTTCTGGCTAGAGAATATAAATGCGCATTTTAATAGATTATCTCAATTAGTGCTTCGAGGATCAAGATTGATTATTGGGAGAGCTCATTGATTAGCCCGTCAGATCGATTTTATGCACGTTCACTGAAGTCGTATCGTGTGAGAATTGAACTTGAGAGCACGTACTTTTTCAAGTGGAAGTGTCTAAATGTGGATCATTTTGCAATGTTGTTGAAAACTCGGCCTAGAAAACATGGGCGCCTAATGACCGGGTTAGTTTAAGAGAGGTATGTGCGTCCTAAGAGAACGTATTATGATCAGGTCATTTCTGTTAAAAAAACAGATGAACACAGGCATTGTGTCTTGACTTCCAGACGTGATCAGAGGAACCTTAAGATCCAAGCCGTCATCGAGAGATGGCGGACCGAGAGCAAACTGGGAAGTCCGATCTGGAGTTGGCTTCTCCAAGAAGAAGATGAGAGGAAAGGAGACGACCCAGTATGCTCAATGGAGACGATGCTTATGATCCACACGACAACGGACGACCAAGACTGCTCCGACAATTGAAGCCATCGAAAGAGCATGCAAAAATTGGCACCTAGTAATCCATTTCTCGTTGGTGAAGAACATTACAGGTAACGAATGTCTACTTCTCGTGCCTAATACATGAAACGTATCTAGAGAACGCGACATAATTAAGCCCTACCACAACAAGCACGGACATAAGTTAAAACGAATCATGCTCCCCAGGAAACTCAATGAGAGAAGGGACAGGATCGACGTATCACAAGCGAGACCATTATTTTGCTAATTAGACTAAGGATGATTTGTGGTATCGCTTGAATCTGTGTAAAGCCAGATAAAGATTAGACATTTACAAAACAGTAACTCTTCTAATTAAACGGTCATATGATGACCGAAAAGCGGCCTCGGCGCATAGCACAGGGTCGATCAGACAGCAAGACCACTAGCGCTTGATTTCACATGAAGAGGGTCTGGAATTAGGCGATGATGAGTGACTTCATAGTTTTCTTCCTCTCACGCTACACAGATGTCCGCCGCTTTCAGACGCTCCCACGGGAGGCATGAGTATGACTAGGTATCTCGCCCTGATTATCCAGCGGCATGTACTGAGCCATGATCGCCCTTATCTCAGAATCCATGTACCTCTGCACAGAAGTTCGACAAATATCGGAACGTCACAATGTTGTTAATGGACAGTAATAGGTACATAGCAGAAAGGCAATCATCCACCGGTTTTTGAATAAAATCATACCCTGATTCTGTACTTGTAAACTGCATAGCCCGCCACTCCGGCAGCAGCCAAACCCAAAATGATAGTCCAGAGGAAGCCCCAGCTATACTCAGTACGAGTATTCTTATCTGCATTTGAGCATCGTAAAATTAGAAGAGGACACAGAAAACGCAGAGCACAGAGCAAATCGACATTAAATTTTTCCTGTTCTGGAGATTACATGCTCCTACATTTCAACACAACCTGAGAAGCACTGGCCTGTTTTATTTCCTTAAGTGCAATTAACAGGTAACTCGTAAATAAACATAAAGTAGTAATAAAAAAATTCTCAGTTGCAGGTATATCTACTAGCTGATGGTCTAAAATATTGTTCCCATTCATCACAAGGTTCAAGCTTGAACTGCAAACGAACAGGGGTCCAAGGGTACTCACTGATACACATGTCATGCTCCTGCATGTATAATAAACCACCGCTGCAGCTGCACTCATAACTACCCCAGACGTCCTTGCATTTACATTCCGGGCACTGGCATGCCAGTTTCTCTTTGCACTCGTCCACATCTAAAATGATTGCGACAAATAAGAAAATGTACAGATGATCTCTGGAGAATGAGGTGCTGAGACCAAATAAATGACATTTGACAAAACAGGAGCTAAACATAAGCAGAAAAGCCTAACTTCGAAAAAATTGCAATATTTTTCCTTTCTTTTCTTTTCTTGGTAATAAAAGAATTCTGCACTTTTTACTTCCCACTAAAAGACCTCCACAGTGAACCGAAGAGGGAACCTTAGATCCTCTTCGCATATGGAAGACATGATAGGAGGTATCCACTTAAAAGTCAGAATCTCAATGGTCACGGCGAAGACACCATTCCCAATTGACTATCAATGAAGCTTAAACCAAAAGTCCACGAAAATATGAAAGAAATCACTGACAGGCAGAAAGATTAGAAATATTTCATGCCATGCAAAAATCAATAAGATCCTTTCTTAACTTAGAATAAATAAACTCCTATTGTTCAGATGAGTGCAAGGCAACAAGATTCAGTACCCTCGCAAGATTTGACTCCATCTCCCCGAAATCCATGAGGACATTTGCAGCCTTTTGTGTGATCATCCTATCAAATAAGTTGTGGAAAATCATCATTAAACCAACTCTAGCAACAGCACAACAAATCTTAACAGCATTAGGAAAAAGAAGACAACATTTGAACTCACAATGCAAGCAGAGTATGTCTTGCCATTTCGCGACTCTTCCAGCATCCCCCATTGTTGATTTCACAGCGCAACGCTCCAGAAGCTGAGAAGCAAAGTATCAGAAAGGAAATTATGCAAAAGGAACACAGCATCAAAAATTAAATTCCACAATCTTATACTTCCATAAAGAAATGATGACGTTGAATAAATGTATTTACAGTTATGAGTGCTTAAAACAGATCCACAACCAAAGCACGTTTACCTTCACAGTGAGTATAACCATCACCAACAAACTTCACATTTTGCACTGTAGGGCATTCACATACTCTTCCCCGGAATGTATCCTGCATAAGTGGCAGCATGTATCAGAGACATGTGAACCACATGATTCAGAAACAATCTAAAACCAAATTAAGAAGATTTTTTTATAGAATACACCAACAAAAGCTAGAAAAGATACCCTGCATGCAGAAATATTAGCAGTCTTGTCCTGCCAGCAGCCACCGTTGTTCTCCAAACACTCATTTGTCTCAATTTCTGTAAAAATTAATGTATGAAAAGATAGTTCATATTGTCTCTGCAAGACTCAATTTTCTACAATCACTTGAACATAATTAACTAAAGCAATAAACTGCTATGAAACATATTGCTTAAATGGATTAGGAACAGACAATTCTAAAGGAAGAAATATGCGCTTAATTTGTTTTAATACTAAAAATTTTGCACAGAGTGACATTAACTTCTTTCAAGCAAAATGGTAGTTCTTACAATGTCTTAGGAAAGGAAGGAAGAAAAGATAGTTAATATAACAACTTTTCTATTCGTAAAAGTTCTTTTCCAATGGCATAAGTTATTAGTTGTTATTACAACATGATTCAAGTTTTTGTTTCCTAAGCCACATCAATAATTTATTATGCAGAATTATTTTGAGACATGTAAAAACATGAACTTAGTAATGTTATTTTCCAAAAAACAAGGGACCAATGCTAAACATGTATGTCATAAAAGAGTTTGAAATCTTCTTTGTATAATCCAAAGCTTTAAAAAACGTTACAATAGGCCATTCAAAATCAGGAGGAAAAAAGAAAGGAATTTTTCCAAAGAAGAAATATTCAGCTTAAAGGATGGAGAAGAAATGGAAGAAGACACAGAAACTGAAAGAGAGAATGAAGTAAAAGACACTTCCTCAGCGTAGTCAATGTCTAGAAAATTAAAGTTTCCACCTAGTGACCTCTCTAAAAATGCTATAATGCTCTCTACTCATGAAACAAAGCTGCCAAAGAATAAAAATGATGTCTACGTATATGAATTTCAGAAACAACAGATTAGTCACTATAGGAGTAGGGCGTGGCCTTTGGCATGTTTTAAACAATAAAGTATATTCAAAAGCCTCATTTAAGAAGGCAGTTGAAGAGCACCTTGACTAAGACAGATGGCTGGTTCAGTGGTCTCCTGGAAACCAGAGCAGATGGCCTTCAAGACCGCTATTCTGTCTAACTTACCTGAAACATGAAAACAGACCATTAATAACTCAAGATCCAGAAGTCCTACTACATTGTCAATCAGTGGCTTATTACCTCGATACTGTCCATTATTTATGACAAGAGTCGGCAAAATAGTTACATCTCCACGAGAACCCTTGCCAATCTGGCATAATTGGAACAAATACAAAAATTAAATACAACAATATGAAAAGACTACTAAGGAAGGAGCTGTCTATTGCTCATGATAGAAGATGGCAAAATTATTACATCTCCATGAGCACCTTGATCTATTTGGCATAATCACATATGAATACAATAAAGAATTGAAGTAACACGCAGTCAACTTAGAAAAAAGGCAATAATTACCTGTGCTTGTTGTTCAGCTTTAAGAACTGGATTGTCCTTGTTAGCATGAGGGTCCCCTATGCATTCATCTATCTTCTTGAGATCGACACCTTAACATAATAGAAGATAAATATATCATAACTAAAAATTTCTTTTCAATAGGGAAGGAAAGATACAACCAACTTGAGAACAGAACTTCTTTATAAGGTAGAACTCGTAACCTTTCTTGAGATCGACACCTTAACATAATAGAAGATAAAAATATCATAACTAAAATTTTCTTTTCAATAGGGAAGGAAAGATACAACCAACTTGAGAACAGAACTTCTTTATAAGGTAGAAGTCGTAACCTTGGGCGCTGAGTAACCTTTTTGGCTCAAATACGTTACATAGTCCCAATAGAGTATATAAAGAAAAGCAAATAGTATGGCTTACCAAAAAGGAAACTAATAAAGTGTCCTTCAAGAAAAAGGAAGATTGAAAGAAGGGTAATGAAAATTGGACGAGAAAAGGACAATAAAATGAGACTTGCCAGGATGGTAGCCAAAAAGCATCATCTAAAGATGCAAAAAAATGAACCAGACAGATAGAGAGGAGGATTCAGATGGATGAGAAGTGAGTCAGACCTCCATTACCAGGAACATGAAGCTTAATGGTATTACAGTCATGAAACTTTAATTTAAACAAAAAATATATAGAAAATAACAAACAGATGTTGGATATACACAACAATGTCTTAGCTGCATCGTCCAAGAGTGCAACCACAATCATCACACTTTTCCTAATTTCCCACTCTTAGATCAATTAATAATTAACAAAATATACTAAACTGAATAAAGCACCTTTTAAGCCATTAGGCTCACAGTCTATTCGTTACAAATGCCTTTGGATATGTGGGAGGTAGGAAGTTCAATTAAGCTATTTATGTTCTATTTCCCGTATTCTTCCAGGAAGTTCTCATAGAAGCTTTTTAAGAGATACTATAATTCACCAAAACCAAGATCACCAATTAAAAAGGCAATATATTTTGAGAAGATACAGTAGCTAGTCAGATTGGCCCTGTCTATCATGAAAGAGATTCAGCGAGTAGCACATGGTTCACCCTAAGGAACCAGTTTAATATCTCTACAACAAAAAAGCATGCAACAATATCACATTTAATTCTGAATTAACTCAGAAATCAAGAAAATCTTTTCAATGCTTTATGTAACTGTAAAGTCAAAGGAAATCCTAACAAGTGCATGCATCAGTACCAGACGACATCTAAGAATAAGTAAATCTTACCAAGAGACTTTATAACTTGATCTGCACATTCCTTTGTGTACTTTTTCTCTTTCATTGGGCAACGGATCGAAAAGTCAGCCACATAGTCCCACCAAAGCCATGGCTTTCCACTTTCGTTTGCCACTTTGAAGAAACAAGCTTGGCGTAAGTTCTGTACTACAACATCCTTTCCATCATATCCTCGGCTAAAATCTTGCTCAGGATCAGGAGCACAGTATCTCCCATGATTGATGCACTGTGACTTGCACTGTTTGCTCAAAAGAAAGGCTTCTGGGCAGTACCAAGTTATATAATGAGGGGTGAACTGAGTATACCCTTTCTGCTCAAGAATTTGCGCTGCTCCTTTAAAGTTCTTAACAAAGTCAATCTGACCGTCGCATTTTGGCCCGCACTCATCATTGCTATTTGTCCAGAATTCATACTCAACCCGTTCATCAGGATGAGGAAGAGCCTCAGTCCAATCGAGATTGAGGTTAACCATATTACCACCAGACAAAGCTTTCTTTATGCTATCACCCAAGTTTTTGCGGATAAGGGCCGATGGAATAGTGATTTTCTCAAGATAATCAGCATCAGCTTTCTGTTCTTCAGGAACGTCCATGGTGATCAATGGTTCTTCTCTATCATCTGCAACAAGAATGGCAGCTGCTCCACCATTCTGGGCATTCCACGCCTTCAACGTGAAGTAGCAATCTGCCAAATTAGCAAATTCACACATCAATTGGTATTTTGGAAGCAGGGGAAATCGGAAAACATTCTTCACATTCCTATCTGCGGGAGCGCACATTAAGTAGTGCCGTAGCATCAATCTCAGGAAAGACAAAATACACTCCTAGAATCCATTTAATAAAACCCCAATAAGGACATTAGAGGGAAAATACTCCCGGAAGACTTCAGAGTAATTAAATGGCAAAACTTTCCAGGATTACGTTTTAGTCTCTAATTAATGACCGGCTTCAACAATAGAGAATTTTATACTAAAACGATTAAATTCCCTATTGATCGAAGCATGCATGTCTATATTATCAGGATATCCCGCAACGAGACACGGAACAATCGGTCACTTCAACCAGCCCCGAACAAGAGATGCAATCGATCTATCAATCGCACGAAAAGAACCAACCGACCAATCGATTGCAAATTACGAATTCCAAGCAACAAAAGAGTATAGTATTGCCATCCGAAACTCAAATTGCACACTAACGAAGCTAAAATACCTCAAATTGAAGCCCAAAAAGTCCAAAATCGATGCCAAGCAAATACGACAAACGCAACAACAATCTTCAGGCCAGCGACAAAACATAACCAGCGACACTCGAGACACCGCGCGGAACTCACCTCCCCGATCGGCGAGGACGAAGACCGGCAACCCGCCGGGCTTCGTCTTGAAGCTGAGGTCGAACTCGCGGAACTCCTTGCACGCGTGCTGGTTCGCCGACGGGTACACCACGGTGCCGACGAGCGTGCCCCCGTACTGCGGGACGCCGAAGTTCCCGATGGCGCACTCGTGCGCCCCCTTCATCGAGTTCGGGCTCGTCACCTTCAGGCTGTTCTTCTGCACCACGAACCGCCCTTCGCAGCCGCCCCACATCAGCAGCAGCAGCCACGCCGCGGCGGCCAGCCGCGCCAGCCCTAGCCGCTCCTCCACTCTCATCCTGGCGGCGGCGGCGGCGGCGGCGGGAGGGAGAGCGCGTCTCTCGAGATCGGACGCAGGGGAGGCGGGACGGGCCGGGAAAACGGACTTCCCCCGATCCTCGCGGGGGCGGACGGCGGAAGGCGGACGGCGGACGGCGGACGGCGGAGATCGGAGGGGGAGCCGGCGAGGAGAGCGATGGGGAAAAGCTCGTGGGAGAAAGCGTGAGATGTAGGAGATGGAGGAGAGACGTGCTGCAACGACTCGCCGTAGCGGGGGGCTAGAAGGAAAGTACGCCGAAGCCGTTATTCAACGGGGAGGAGAGGGCGGGTCGGTGCGCGAGATATTCGGCAGCGCCTGTTTTTCTCGCGAGATGACACGAGACGTTGGGGGCGGGGGAGGATCTTTCATGTGGGCTTTGCATGAGATCCACGTGTTTGGTTTCGCCATCACGCGCCTCCGCAGGCGTCTGCGTCTGCGGGTCCGGGTCGCGCGCCCGCTTCCCAAAAACATTAAAAAAAAAAATAATCGGGATTTAAAAAAAAAATTATGACATTTTTATTCAAAAATTCTAACTTCTTGATTTGAATATTTGAAATATTTACGGGAGAATTTAAAGGAAACTGGTTTTGTTACGGAATTGAATCGATCCTTGTATTTAATTTGATGACTTTGATGACTTAGCAATGAAGTATGGTATGCCTTCTCTCCGAAGTATTGGATCGAGTCTCGTGTTTCCCTTCTCTTATCATCGAGATTGATGGAAAGACCCTTTCGTCCATTGAATTCTATTTTTTCGCTATCAATGTAATGAAATGATCAACGAAGCATTGAGTCTATGAATTATAATATTAATATTATAAAAAAACTCAAGATTTATGTATTTGTGATAAATATATCTTAAATTAATTTTTTAAATCAACACTAATGTCAAATTCATCCGAAACTTATAGGAATTTCCATGTGAACCTATCATGTAAATCGAATTATTGTCATATATGATTCAATCTAATAGGTTCACAATAAAATTTTGACAAAAAATAATGGAGGAAAAATATGTCACGAGTTTACTAATTTGGAATCTTTAAAGACTTAAAATTAGTTTGGAGTTAAATTTATCATAAATTTATTAATTTAGGATTTTTGGTACTTTAAAAATTACTTTAGAGCATATTTGTCACAAATATATTGTTTTTGATTTTTTCGCAACGTTAATTCTAAAATAAAATAATGAAAACACTAAATTAACTCTCCAATGATGTTTTCGCTTTATTCCCCGCGAAGCAATGGGAAGTGGCCAAACAGGCCGGTCGCAGTCATGTCACTCTCTTACACGTTAGAACAAGAAATCGTTAATTTATTTTCCGAAAGCTCTCTTGCACGTTAAGCCTCGCACTTTATAAATCGTTCCAATTTATCATCTCGAAAGTTCCAAATTATTAACCGATAAAAATGTTGCCAATTATTTTTAACGGTCGCTCTCGACATATATTTTTCCGCTGGGAAGAGCGGTGTGTATGTGATCTTAAGTTGCCCGCTAATAAATTCTTTTTTTATGGACGAAAATGCTCTCAAATGCGATGCGTCATTCCAACTTGCAGTGCAAGTTTACCGAACACTGTTATTTTCAACGGTCGCTTTCGACACGATTTTCCACCAGAAAGAGAAGCGTACGTGTTTTATAAGCTGTCAACTTCAATAGACGAAATTCTTTTATGGACGAAAATGGCCTCTAATGTGATGCTTCATTACAACTTAAAGAATTGCATGGACCACCCACTTTGATGGAGAAATTTTGGTTATGGAAACCAGTCCATAGGACCTAGGACCCCGTCCTCCAACCTAGGAACTCAAGCCCCATGAGTCGGAACCGGCGTTTGGACTAGAGATCTCAAAGGCTGAATCCTTGCCATCGGACTCGGAGCTCCAATGACTTACTTCTAAAGCCATGGCACATTAGACTCAACAACTAGGCACTTGATCATAAAGGCATTGAGGGCTGGACCCGAGACCTCGACATTTATATGAGGTACAATAGAAGTTGGATCCAAGAACTGAGGGTTGGATAAGGGATCTTGGGGGCTAGACAAAGTAGGGTCTGGAGCGGGCACTTGAACCTAAGTACTTAGAATTGGGTATGGTCTTGTCCAACGCAAAGGTTTGGGTCCAAGAGCCAAGGTCCTAGATGAGGGTGCAAGGTCCAACTACTTTGTGGTGTCGGGATTTCTTAAAATTTAGAATAGTTAATGATATTTAAATTATGGAAAAATAACTTTTGTCCCCGTTAAATTCTTTGGCAAATATATAATTAAAGTCTGTAGTGACTGTTTTCATTGCAATGTGACCCCCACAAATTGACAAAATTTAGTAAACAATTTTAAAATCAGGAAAATGTGGTTGTTTTAGATAAACAAAACCTACAAAATTCCAAATTTTAACATCTTGTCAAGTGTAATAATATTACATTAATTATAAAAATTTTAATTCTGCAATAGTCTTCACTACTCGCCACGACAATCGGTGTGCATTCACACTATAAAGGGTATATTACTCTTAATAAGTATAAAAAAAAATTACAAAGTTCAGTTCTCAATTTTGTAAATATTGTTCTTGAATTTTTTATATGAGCCTAGATAATTATTTGGGATAGAGAAATACTTTTTCTTGGTGGCTCTTCATTATAATTACGTAATTTTGTAATGCTAAGCAAAGAACTTTTCCACAAAAATACTCAATTAATGTTGGCTTCAACCGTATCTAGATAATATTTTTGAAGAATAGCGAAAAAAAAAAGTAATAACGTCATAAAAAAAAAAAGACAATCTCTTACGAAAAAAAGTAAAACGAAGAAAGAGATAACAGAATGGAATTTTCAATACGTTTAAAGTAAGAGTTAAGAAAATACAATGCTAAATGAGTACATTAGTGGAATTCACTCAAGTAAATCAACATGGATCTCGATGGAACTTTGAAAAACAAAGTTCTAGTTTGAAAATAAAGATGGGATCACTTTCATTATAAGAGATTAATAATTTTTTTGGGGGGTAATTCACTTTTAATTGATTTTATCCCCATATTTACGCACATTACATCATATCAAACAATTCATGATTTCATATGCTAATCCTAGTTTAACTCCGTATCCTAGAGTTCTTTTTTCTATGAGGTGTCCGCGTCAAGCGTATAAAACGACTTAACGAAAGTAGGTTTTAAACAATGACAGATGAACAATTCTTAATTTTAGCACGTAGGTTCATTCCATGAACGGATCAACATTTCCATTCCGATAATGCTTGTGCGAAAAGATTGTTATGCTGGCGGCATACGCCGTATAAATCCGTGAAAGTAGTAGGGTATAGGTCGAGTTGGTCGATATAAATCGGTGTCTCTTTCTCTCTCTCTCCCTCGTCTGGATCTTGGTCCTATTGGGCAATTTAATGCATGTGATCACTGAGGTTGACCAGCATACGCAAAATAACACTGAAAAATAGATTAAGAGAGAACTCGAGGTATGAAAAACATACGTATTATTGCATTGCAATGGTTGACCATGTTATTTCACCAAGACAAATACAAGAAAAAGGACATGAGAAACAGCATCGATTCGGAGAGACTCGCGCAGGTGGAGCTCCTTTGCGGGTTCCAGAAGAACCCTTTTATTTCCTCATCCTCGGCCACGAAATCACATTCATTTCACCCTGCAACAGAAGAAAAATCATTCGTGTGCTTTGGACAATGCAGGAGAAAGGAAGTCGTGTATGGCTCAATGCTCGTCATTAGGGAAACCAGTACGTGCGTTTCGCGGATGGTTGCGTTCGAAGATTTAAAGAGGAGCCAAACTCAGATGAAAGATGGTGGTAACGGAGTACCTGCTGCAGTCGGTGGAGGGGCTGATCTTGTAAGGGACGCGGACCCCGCATTTGCCTGGGAGCGCAGACACGAGGCTGAGGTGGAGGCCCCGGATGTTGCCGGCGGCGGACTGCAGGCACCGGCAGGTGGTCTGGCGGTCAAGAGTGGTCCTAGCAGCATTGTTGAGCGACCTGATGCCGCTGCAGCAAGCTGAGGGGATCGTTCCGCCGGCCCTTAGGTACTTGAGGCATGGGGCCACCCAGCTCGTCACCTGGCCACAGGTGACGGCTGACTCGGTGAGGGGCACGGCCACCATGAGGCCGACCACCAGGGCCAAGCACACCAACTTGAGGCTCGCCATGTCGGGGCGGGGGCAGATGGCGCGAGTGGTGATGCGGTGCAGTGTGCTTGAGAAGTGACGAGAGCGAGAGAGATGAGTACACGAGGGCTGGCTGTGCTTGAGGGTCAGCTCTTATAGGCGAATGCCGTGATGCCTTGAGGGTGTGAAATGAAGAAACGAGGGGCTGCGCTACATGGGAAGGAGGTATGGGGGTTGGTTGGTGGTTGGGGCCCGAATTAATGCCATCGAAATAAATGACACTTGGGAGCTATCCGATCTTTCGGATGGACAAAAAACCGTTGGTGTAAAGTAGGTCTTTAAAACAAAATTGAAAGAAAATGGTGAAATTGATAAATACAAAGCACGTTTGGTAGCCAAGGGATACAAGCAGCAATATGGGATTGATTATACAAATGTTTTTTCTCTAGTTGCGAGACATGACGCGATCAGATTGGTTGTTGCATTGGCAGCATGGAATTCTTGGCCTATTTTCCAACTAAATGTCAAATCGGTATTCTTGCATGGATACTTGGAGGAACAGGTATTTGTCGAGCAGCCCCCTGATTATGTCAAGATTGGAAATAAGCATAAAATTTATAGATTGAAGAAAGCTCTTTATGGGTTAAAACAAGCTCCTCGGGTTTGGTATAGTCGTATTGAAACTTATTTTCTTAAAGTTGGCTTTTGAAAATGTCTTTATGAGCATACGCTTTTTGTCAAGATTGGAGATAAAGGGAAAATGCTTATTGTCTGCTTGTATGTTGACGATCTTATATTTACTGAAAGTTATGATGGCATGTTTGAAGAATTCAAGAAATCTATGATGGATGAGTTTGAAATGTCTGATCTTGGTATGATGCATTACTTTTTTGGCATAAAAGTGGTATAATCGGATGATGGGATCTTTATTTCTCAAAAGAAATATGTGGGAGAAACTTTGGTTTCAAATGAAGGATTGTAATCATGTAAACACTTCAGTTGAGTTTGGCTTAAAGTTATATAAATATCATGAAGAGAGGAAGCTTGGTAGCACACTTTATAAACAAATTATGGGCAGTTTGATATATCTAACTGCAACAAGACCAAACATAATGTATTATGTGAGTTTAATCAATAGATATATAGAGAATCCTACAAAAATGCATTTGTTAGATGTCAAGAGAATTCTTCGTTACTTGCGAGGAACTAGAAACTTTGAGCTATTTTACAAGAATGGTGAAAAGTTTAATTTGTTGGGATTTACTGATAATGACTATGTAGGAGATCGAGATGATAGGAGGAGCACTTCGGGTTATGTTTTTATGTTCGGGACATGTGCTATTTCGTGGTCATCCATGAAGCAATCAATTGTCACATTGTCAAATATAGAAGTTGAATTTGTTGCTACAATAGATAGTGCTTGTCAAACTATTTGGCTAAGAAGAATTCTTGAGAAGCTGCAATTTAAACAACCAGGAGCTACTAAAAATTTTTGTGACAACAACTCAACAATGAAACTCTCCAAGAATCCTATGCTACATGGAAGAAGCAAGCACATTGATGTAAAATTTTATTTCTTAAGAGATCTTAACAAAAATGGAACAATTGATCTAATCTATTGCAGGAGTGAAGATCAAGTTGGTGATATATTCACTAAGGCCCTCAAGATGGAGTCATTTGTGAAGCTGAGAAGGTTACTAGGTGTTTGCACATTGAAAACAGTCAAGGCTTTAAGGCCCTATTTGATAACCATCCAAATATGGCCAAATTCTGATTCTTTGTTCTCATAATCAGTTTGGGCCTAAAATCGTGTTTGGTAAAAATTTTGTTCCCGGGAACAAATTGGGAGTAGAATTGACAAAAAAAAAAAGTTGATTCTTGTTCCGAGAACAAATTTGAGAATCAAAACCGACAACTCTTCTTCTTTCCTTTGGCCATCTCGCGACCATCGTCCACCACCGTCTGCTACCATTTGCCGTTGCCAGCCATTGGCCTCCGGCTACCAATCGCCACCGCTGGTCGCTGTCTACCGGTTCGACAAGCTCGCCGGAGGCTCACCAAGTTAGGGCGAGGTTTGGCAAGCTCGCCAAAGGCAAGCCCCAGCCACCTGTGAGGCTTAGCCTCCCTAGATCTGGTGAGGCTAAGCCTCGCCGGGGCTGGGCAAGCCTCGCGACGCCCAGCCTTGCCGGTGGTCAGGCGAGGCTCACCCAACCCTGATAAGGCTCGACCAACAAAGGCCGGCCTCGCCGAGGGCCATCGACGTTCCAGTCAGGTCACCGGCCCTCAACCGACAACCGGCCATAAGAAGAAGAAGAAGAAGAGGAGGAGGAGAAAAAAGGGAAAAAAAAAGGAAAAAAGTAAAAAAGAAAAGAAAAAAATGGAAAAAAGTAAAAAATTTATTTAAAAATTAAAAGAATTTGATTTGGAATAGAATTAATGAGCACGATACCAAACGCAATTCTATTCCAAAATTAGAAATTTCGGACAGTTACCAAACAACTTAAAATGCTTAGAATCAGTTCCCGAGAACAGAATAAAAAATAATCATTTCTAATAAGAATCTACTCTTGGGAACAGAATCGTTACCAAACGCGCCCTAAACTAAATGTTAGTAAACATTAGTTTAAGGAGGGATTATTGAAATAATAGTTATTTCCTTTTGCACGTTTTGTTGATTTGGTTTTTCAGTCATTAGAGTTAGTGGAGTCATATGTGTTAGTTGTCCTAGTTTTTAGGTGTTAGTGGAGTAAGTGTTTTACGCAGAACATTGGTAATTATGGGTCCTATTTTAGTGGTGTTTTTACGTTATGTACTTTGTCTTTCGAAAAAGACTTCGTGATTCTGTACGAAAGATGAAGTTTCAGCCTCATCTCTTCTCCCTTTAGCAATTTAACAACCTTGACATTTATATTAGGTACAATAGAGGTTGCATCCAAGAATCGGGGGTTGGATAAGGGATCTTGGGGGCTAGACAAAGTATAGTCCGGAGTGGACACTTGAACTTAAGTGCTCAGAATTAGGTATGGTCCTGTCCAACCCAAAGGTTTGGGTTCAAGAGCCGAGGTCCTAGATGAGGGTGTAAGGTCCAACTTTGTGGTGTCGGGATTTCTTAAAATTTAGAATAGTTAATGATACTTAAATTACTGAAAATAACTTTTGGCAAATATATAACTAAACTCTGTAGTAACTGTTTTCATTGCAACGTGACCCCCACAAATTGACAAAATTTAGTAAACAATTTTAAAATCAGGAAAATGTGGTTGTTTTAGATAAACAAAACCTACAAAATTCCAAATTTTAGCATCTTGTCAAGTGTAATAATATTACATTAATTATAATTTTTTTTAATTCTGCAATAGTCTTCACTACTCGCCATGACAGTCGGTGTGCATTCACACTATAAAGGGTATATTACTCTTAATAAGTATAAAAAAAAAAAATTACAAAGTTCAGTTCGAAATTTTGTAAATTTGTTCTTGAATTTTTTATATGAGCCTAGATAGTTATTTGGGATAGAGAAATACTTTTTCTTGGTGGCTCTTCATTATAATTATATAATTTTGTAATGCTAAGCAAAGTACTTTTCCACAAAAATACTCAATCAATGTTGGCTTCAACCGTATCTAGATAATATTTTTGAAGAATGGCGAAAAAAAAGTAATAACGTAAAAAAAAAAAGACAATCTCTCACGAAAAAATGTAATACGAAGAAAGAGATAATAGAATGGAATTGTCAATATGTTTAAAGTAAGATTTAAGAAAATACAATGCTAAATGAGTACATTAGTGGAATTCACTCAAGTAAATCGACATGGATCTCGATGGAAATTTGAAAAACAAAGTTCTAGTTTGAAAATAAAGATGGGATCACTTTCATTATGAGAGATTAATAATTTTTTTGGGGGGTAATTCACTTTTAATTGATTTTATCCCCATATTTACACACACTACATCATATCAAACAATTCATGATTTGATATGCTAATCTTAATTTAACTCTGTATCCTAGAGTTGTTTTTTCTAAGAGGTGTCCGCGTCAAGCGTATAAATTGACTTAACGCAAGTAGATTTTAAACAATGACAGATGAACAATTCTTAATTTTAGCACGTAGGTTCATTCCATGAACGGATCAACATTTCCATTCCGATATTGCTTGCGCGAAAAGATTGTTATGCTGGCGGCATACGCCGTATAAATCCGTGAAAGTAGTAGGGTATAGGTCGAGTTGGTCGATATGAATCGGTATCTCTTTCTCTCTCTCTCCCTCGTCTGGATCTTGGTCCTATTGGGTAATTTAATGCATGTGATCATTGAGGTTGACCAGCATACGCAAAATAACACTGAAAAATAGATGAAGAGAGACTCGAGGTATGAAAAACATACGCATTATTGCATTGCAATGGTTGACCATGTTATTTCACCAAGACAAGTACAAGAAAAAGGACATGAGAAACAGCATCGATTCGGAGAGACTCGCGCAGGTGGAGCTCCTTTGCGGGTACCAGAAGAAACCTTCTTTTATTTCGTCATCCTCGGCCACGAAATCACATTCATCTCACCCTGCAACAGAAGAAAAATCATTCGTGTGCTTTGGACAGTGCAGGAGAAAGGAAGCCGTTTATGGCTCAATGCTCGTCATTAGGGAAACTAGTACGTGCGTTTCGTGGATGGTTGCGTTTGAAGATTTAACGAGGAGCCAAACTCGGATGAAAGATGGTGGTAACGGAGTACCTGCTGCAGTCGGTGGAGGGGCTGATCTTGTAAGGGACGCTGACCCCGCATTTGCCTGGGAGCGCGGACACGAGGCCGAGGTTGAGGCCCCGGATGTTGCCGGCGGCGGACTGCAGGCACCGGCAGGCGGTCTGGCGGTCGGGAGTGGTCCTGGCAGCACTGTTGAGCGACCTGATGCCGCTGCAGCAAGCTGAGGGGATCTGTCCGCCGGCCCTCAGGTACCCGAGGCATGGGGCCACGCAGTTCGCCACCTGGCCACAGGTGACGGCTGACTCGGTGAGGGGCACGGCCACCATGAGACCGACCACCAGGGCCAAGCACACCAGCTTGAGGCTCGCCATGTCGGGGCGGGGGCAGATGGCACGAGTGGTGATGCAGTGCAGTGTGCTTGAGAAGTGATGAGAGCGAGAGAGATGAGTACACGAGGGCTGGCTGTGCTTGAGGGTCGGCTCTTATAGGCGGATGCCGTGATGCCTTGAGGGTGTGAAATGAAGAAACGACGGGCTGCGCTGCATGGGGAGGAGGTATGGGGGTTGGTTGGTGGTTGGGGCCTGAATTGAATACTGTTGCCATTTTCGGATCAGGTCGTGTAAGACCCATGCTTTCACATGCACTCTGTATATCATCCTGCTTCACCTAGGGTTTATGAAGGAGTTTGGTGTCGTTATTATAGAAGTGACTAACAAGAGCTTGCCATATAAAATGGATGATGAAATTATATGTAGTTTATAATGCAGGTTCCATGCGTCTGTGGAGAGCCACAAGTAACTGCTAGCCTTGAATGCTGCCGATCGAGACCATTAGATTCGGAAGTGACTGCCCCCACCACTGCAAATTCAAATTGAAAGCTTGAAGATAAGGCCCTGCATGCAAGACAGAAAGCAAGAAAGAAGAATGTATCAAACCATCGTAGGCAAAAGATCAAATTTCGTCACCAGTCAGTGAATTGAGTGGTCTCCTCTTTTCTGATTGACCCGGACTCTTTGTCTTCCTCTGATATGGTCTTGATCAAGGATCCCGGAACGCAAATTCCCAATGTTCCTTATTTATGAAAAAATGAACAAAGAGTTTTTCATCATAATGTAGTATAAGCAAATGGATAGGGCGATGAGTTAACCTCTTTCTTTCTGAGAGCTTTTTCCTTTCGCCCAAGCTTTCTTTCATAGTTTGATGTGTGCATTTGGTTCGAGTATTCCCAAAGGGCTTTAACCTCCAAAGCCCCTTGGCGAAAATCTTTAGACGGTTTGGCAATCATTTGTGAAAGATATTTCAGTGAAAGTCGGCATTGGAAGAAAAACCCAACGCTAATAGAGACTAGATTTGAACTTTCAACATTTGGTCAAATGCTAAAATTTATTTTTTTTTCCAAAACTATCATCATTCATTCTTCAAATTTCTTATTTTGCCCTCCTTATTATTTTTTTAAATGCCAAAATAATGCTAAAAAAATCAAATTTACATAAATGCTAAAAAAAAAATTAAATATATTTTGGTCTTTTTAAAAAATTATTTATATATTTGATTTTTTAGCATATATATTTGATTTTTTTAGCATTATTTTCAAAATTTAAATTTAAAAAGTTGCACACATTATTTTTTTCAATTTTAAACAAATAAAAATTTTAAAAGGGTTTTCTACAAAGGGTTATATATATATATATATATATATGTATTTGTATTTGATTTTTTAGCATTATTTTCAAATTTATATTTAAAAATTTACATATATTATTTTTTTCAATTTTAAACAAATAAAAAATATAATAAAAAATTGACGAAGGATTTGGTCTTTTTTTTTTTAAAAAAAATATATATATATGTATTTGATTTTTTTTAGCATTATTGTCAAAATTTATATTTAAAAAGTTGCATACATTATTTTTTTTTTCAATTTTAAACAAATAAAAAAAAAACATTGAAAAAATTTGTGATGAAGGATTTGATCTTTTTGAATTTATATTTTTATCAAATTTATATTTAAAAAGTTATATTTTCCAATTTTAAACAAATGAATTATGTATGTATGTATTTGATCTTTTAAATATAAATATGTATGTATGTGTATTTGATTTTTTTTTAGCATTATTGTAAAATTTTATATTTAAAAAGTTGCATACATTTTTTTTTCAATTTTAAG
Organism: Eucalyptus leucophloia subsp. euroa; assembly: GCA_017140325.1. Classification (NCBI taxonomy): domain Eukaryota; kingdom Viridiplantae; phylum Streptophyta; class Magnoliopsida; order Myrtales; family Myrtaceae; genus Eucalyptus; species Eucalyptus leucophloia. The sequence goes on from CM029468.1 coordinate 13,021,677, forward strand.
CAAATAAAAAAAAAAAATGCCAAAAAAAATTATGATGAAGGGTTTGGTCTTTTAAAAAATATTATATAAGTATTTGATTTTTTTAGTATTATTTTCAAAATTTATATTTAAAAATTTGCATATATTATTTTTTTTTCAATTTTGAACAAATGAAATTAAAAAAAAAACTAATATTAATCAATCAGAGGGCTTTTCAAATGTATTTTCTACCAAACGGCATTGCTCTTAAAGTTACTTCACGGTATTTGTATTTGTCTAAAGTCTTTTAGGCTAAACTACTTTGCATTTTTCCAATGGGTTTTCAAAATGCTGAACCAAACGTACTCAAAAAGCTCTAGGGTTAACAATCCTCGCACATGTAGACGGATGTATTTATGTACCATGTGAAGGACTAACATCGCGTGATGTGCCGATAATGATACCACCACCAAACACATCGAGTGCATTTATTGGCATTCATCGGGTAATTGAGTAGATCGTCCACGGCCTCAGGCTAATTCAAGACTAAAGAGGCATCTCTCGAGTCTTTCTAACTATTGAACTACAATGAGCGATGACCCTAAATGTAGCCGCAGAATATTGAGCCTCACATGGACTGTTTGCCCATCTGGACATTAATGGTAGATAGAGCCAAGATGACTGTGCAAATTATATGCTTGAATTTAAGTAAATGGGGTCCATTTTCAGTCCCTTCTAGGACCACGAGTAACCGGAGCCACAACGTTAGTTCAGAGAGAGTGCAAGTGGAAACCCTAATTTGAATTTAATTGGAGACGAAAATTATCAAAGGTGAGTTCTAAATTAGCTATGACCGTGAGATCCATTTGGGTTAAACATTATTTTGCTAATAATTTTTCAATCACATGTTTGAGAATTTTTTTCCCAAAAGACCAAATCTATGTTTCTTCTCAACCCTCAACGGTCTGCTCATAACTAGGCCAGATGCCACACATGGTGGAAAATAAAGATTCTAAATTCCATTTTTTTGCATAAAATTTAATTATGTGAATAATATGTTCTTAATTTTCTACTGTGAAAACAGTGTGGCGTGACCTGAAATTGAGAGATGAAGACATGTTGGGTAAACTGAATCACAAAAGAAGCAACTCATCGACCTCACTAACAGTAGATTTGAAGATCATAATCAAAAGAGAGATCCAATGATGATGGGGCAAATCGAGAATCTATAAAGGCACGAAGAAATGTATTTGAGAATGAGATCACGAATCAATTGGCTGAAGGTGGGAGATGAGAACACGAACCACTACTGTACAAAAAGAAGACAAAGGAACAAGATTCCCTTGCTAAAAAGTGATGAGCAGGATGGTGACATGGGCCTAATCAGCTAAAACAATGCACCATTGACTTTTTTCAATCACTATATATCACATTAGAAGCAACTGACTTTCAACCAATACTGGACGAACGTCCTTGTCTAGTTTTGGATGTTATAAACGAATCTCTGATGGCTCAAGTGACTATAGAGAAAGCGAGCAGGAGCAATGAAATCCCCAGCGCCTGTGGCCAACTTTATTAACACCACTGGAAAGACATTCAACTTGATGCGCTCAAACCGGTGAAAAGCTTCTTCGAGGCATTTAATCTTGATCCCAATCTAAATAAGACCGATATATCCCTTATCCCCAAAATGCTTAATCCAAAGAGTCTAAATCATTTTGAACCAATCGGTTTATCCAACTTCGCTCATAAATGGTGCGTTTGGTTGGACTTTTGAAAAAAGCTTTTGGGAAAATGCAAGAGACTTTAAGTTAAAGTAATTTTTCAAAATACAAATTGTGTTTGTTAAATCGTAATTTAAAAATCTACTGTGAAGTACCTTCGAGTAAAATTGTGTTTGGAAAGATTATACTCATACAAAGCACTCTAGTTATTTTTAAAAAAAAAAATGGCCCTAATAGACCATGTGCCACGTGTGTTGTGCAAATGCAGGCAGCCCTGCTAGTGTGACCCTCGCAAGGGTCGCTCAACTTTGACGAAGGCCAATTAGGTCATGCAACCCCTCGCCAAGGTCACTCAACCTCGGCAAGAGCTAGCTAGGTCAAGCAAACCTAAGCCCTCGCCGACATGACCCTCACAAAGGTCGCTCGACCCCGACGAGGGCCAACTAGGTCGCTCGACACAAGGCAACCCCTCGCCGTGGTTGCGCAACCATTGAGGGCCATCTACTGTTTGGATTGGGCTCAGTCAGCCTCGTGAGGGTCACACGACCCAGACGGCACTCGCCTAGATTGCGCAACCCCTTGGTGACAGTTGCTTGGGTTACCGATGATGTCGTCGACCTCTCTTTAGCTTGTGGTGGACCCTTGCAACCATGGCAACCACGTCGGCCAGCCCCAAGGAGAAGAAGATGAATAGTCACAAAAAAGGGCAAAATCGAAAAACCAAAATATCAGTGAGGATAAAATCGGAAATTTCTTTTTTACTTCCCCTGCCTTTTGAGAAGGTTGAAAGCCCAAGGCAGCCTAGGACCTGCCTCGAACTTTTTAACCTTTCAAAGGCAAACTTTGCTTCAAGGTGGGTTTCAAACATTTTTCCAAACCCCCTAATATTTGGCCTAAAGATCTATGGATGCCCAAAGCACCTTCCTAAAGTGTTTCCCAAACGCAACCAAAATTGTTTCCAAAGTTGTCGCTAATCACCTTTAACCTTGATTACTTGAACTAGTAGCTAGATAACAAAATTCTAGGTTCAAGAGGTTTTGCATCAACTTCAAATTTAAAAAAGAAAGAAGAAACTCCGGGCAATGCTAAAACTAAATATATAGAAAGTTAGGGCGCAAATATAACCATTCTAGCAAGAAATTGATTTCTAGAAGAAAAATAGATTTTTCTATTTCTATTTCTAGATGATTTTTTAAGCAAAAATATCCGTTTAATAACGACACAAAAGTTTTACTTTTGATCAGCGACCAGTGGACGGTGGCAGCCGGCTATTGGCTAACGGTGGCGGCGGCAGCAGCAACCGGTGGACGGTGGTTGGCGGCAACGAATGGATGACCGGTTCGTAGTGAGGACAAATGATGAGAATAATTTTTATTTCTCATTTCTATTTCAGAAATAGAAAAGTAAAAAAATTTTACTTCTGATTTTTATTCCAAACCTATTTCTGGAACAAAAATCTATTTCAAAAATAGAAAAATGAAATAATTTTATCAAATGGATTTCTATTCCATAAACAAGTCTGGAATAGAAAATTTGTTTCTGGAACAAAAACTGAGGTTTGTCATGCAACCCCTTAATGGACTGCATGTTAAAGATAAAATTCTATGATAAATGGCTATCTTTGATCATGCACGGTGTCTCCCGAGTTACTTTCATGTCAAATTTAATGGGGAACTTTTGTTGTACTTTCAATTTACGTGGGTCATCAGACAGGTAACACGTTTTTCCCATATTTATTTGTAATCATGGCCAATTTCCTCTATCATCTCATGGACAAAGCAGTCAAGGAAAGTAGCTTCAGTGAAATTAAACTGAACAGATTTTGCCCCACTTCATCTCATCTGCTATTTGCAGACAATTCTATTTTCTTTTGTATGGTAAGATTAAAGAATGTTAGAAGCTAGCAGCTTTTCTAAATCGATATTGTTTTGCTTCAGATCAAGCCATTAATCTAAACAAAACTGGGATGTACTTTAGTAGAGGTTGTCCACAAAATCTAAGAAGGAATATGGCTAAAGAGTTGAGAGTACTAGAAATTGAGAACATTGGGAAATATTTGGGAATGCATTGAGATTGGGGTCCATTAAAGAAGAAAATGTCTACATAGAATTTAGCAAGGTTAACTTGAAACTGGAAGATTGGAAAGAGAAGCTGATATCTAAAGCAGGCAAGAAGATCCTAATTAAAATAATTGCGCAAGTCTTGCCCCAATATGTAATGTCAATATTCAAGATCTCAATCTCAATTTGCAAAGCTATGAAGTAAAGAATTGCCTTGGTTTGGTGGAAAAATAGTGGTTTAGCAACATCCAAAATTTCATATGATTGATAGTAATGTATATAAGGTGTAAAGTTATGTAGCTTGGAGTTTTGAATGGCCCGTGTGGAATCTTAGGTGGGTCATTAATTTTGTAAGGTATGGAAGGTGCAAAATATGATTTTCCACAACAGTCACTTGAAATGTGATACTTTAGTATAAAATAGATTGATGTTGACATGTATGTTGATGGTGTAGAGTGAGGATAGTTGATTTACGACCATATTCATGGCAGAAGGGGATCGAAATGCTCCAAAATATGTATTGAAAAGTTTTCAAGTTATAAAACTTATTGACTTGAGATTTTCTTAATATTTGTTATCTTTCACTAATAATTTTGGTGGGTTCAAAATATTTTCCCAATTTATCAATGTTTCTATATACTTGTGTGCTTATGCTTGAGTGACTGCGCGAAAGAAAGAAGCTTGCCCCTTTTCTTTCATTAAAGATTCCTTGCATGATGGCTCTCCTAACCTAAGAAAGAGTTCTTTTTTGATACTGGCTTCCTATTCCTTTCTTGATTCCACTGCGGATATACCTAACTTAATCAAATATTTACTTTGAAAACTATACAGTAAAGCCATTTGTTACCTTCGTATTTGACCACATCACCTCTTTTAACTTCAGCCAATTAATGCTCTTGATAACTCATTTATGCATTTCATTTGGACGAAGAAGCTCTCTCTTTACCAATGAAAATATCTTCTTTTAACTACTCTCATTGGGCCACTTGAAGATTTTAGATTGGAAAACCAATTCCTCTCTTTACACAGTAATTCTAACCCAAGGTCCTCGTTACTCTAACCTTGGTTATATATTCAAGCAAATCTAATGTGGCCATGTGTAATATTTTTATGACATCTCCTTCGATTCTTACCGTAAACTCAAGGTCATTGTTAATTTAACATTGGTTGGTCAAGTCAAATTAAAGACTTCAAGATAAGGCCTATGTGCAAGACATAAAGTGAGAATGAAGAATGCATCAAATCATCATAGATAAAACAAAACTCTACAGTTAACGATTCTCACTTGTGTAGACAAATGTATATACGTACCACGTAAAAATCTAAAATCACGTGATGTGACGATAATGATATTATCGCCCAGCGGATTAAGTGCATTTACTGGCACTAATCGCATATAAGTAAATCATCCACGGCCTCAATCTTGAGCTAATTCAAGGCTAAAGAGGCATCTCTCGAGTTTCTCTCTACTGCCAAATGAGCGATGGCACTGGATGTAGCCGTGGAATGTTGTGAGCCTCACATGGACTATTTGTCCATCTAGTCATTAATGGTGGACGGAGACAAGTCGACTGTGCAAATTGTATGCTTGAATTTAAGTAAAGGGGGTCCATTTTCAGTCCTTTTTTTAATCAATGCTTGGACCAGGGAGAAAATATTTCAAAACGCTAGTTCAGAAAGCGTGCAGATGGAAACCCCTACTTGAATTTACATCAAGATGAAAATTATCCAAGGCAAGTTCTAGATCAGCTACGTGTCACGGGCCGATCGATTGGGATAGTGACCGCGCGGCGACTCGGGCAAATTTGGACTACCCAAGCCAAGCCTTGCTCGATCGAACGCTTACCCGCTCGCTTACCCGGATCGTTGAGAGAGAAAGTAAGAGAGAGAAGCTCTGAAAGGAAGCGGAAGCTTTGATATTACTGAAATGTTGGGTGATTACAAATGAAGGAGGACGCCCCCTTTTATAGGTGAGGGCCTCGGATTACAACCATTGATCTATTTTTCATCTGACGGGCGAAATCGCACCGCCTCAACTACCGACATAAATATTCAACTACCGTCTACCGACATAAATAACGGAAGCTTCTAGAGTCAGGCAAAATGACGGTGTCGTCCTCCCTTGGAAACTTCAGGGAGAAGCTTTGATGGGAACCCGAGTTGGAGCAAGAGGTCTTCCACGGACGAGTCGAGGTCGTCCTCGGGGAACCTCACGGATCGGCCTTCTCTCGGTCCGTGACATTCTCCCCCACTCATTCGAGCGACGCCCTCGTCGCTCACAGCTCGGAGGTTGGCCTTCTTGGCACGAGCACGGGCTTTGGCGCGGGCTCTCTTGTTCTTGTTTTGTTTGGTGCGGACGCTCTTATATGATGGACCGCAACCTTCATTGATGTATTCGGATTTGGCACGCGACTCGGCCTTTGGCTTGGACAGAGCACGCGGCGCGCACTCAACCTCGGGGAAGAGCGCTTGGATCGGCATGGCATTTGTTGGAGTAGGATCCAACTAGGACTTTGGCTTCACCTCGGTTAGCTTGTTGATGCGCATGACGGCCTTCAAGCTCTTGTCGAGGTGTCGGATGGACGCGATGGTCTTAGTGTCGACCATCCCTTTGATCATTGGGACGGTCGTCGGGTAAACCGGATCGAGGATCGCGAGGCATTTGGTCCTCATGTCAATCATGGATCTCACGCTATTGAAAAATTGCATGCCAAGGATGAGATCGTAATCGTCAAGCCGGATTACCTCGAAATCCATTTTGCCTCTCCAATCGCCGATCTTGACGTCCACATCCGAAGTCGATCCTACGCCACGGACGCCTTCCGAATTGACCAGCTTGAAGGTGTTCCCGGTCGGCTCCACATGAAGGTTCAAGGCCTTTGCCACTTCCTTCGACATAAACATGTTCGACGCACCCGTGTCGACCAAGGCGTATAGCGTTTGGCCGCACACATCGACTTGCACGAAGAACATTTCCGTGTCCGACGCAGCTTCTTTTCCTTTGGTTGGGGACCGAGCTTGGACGGAGTTGATCATCTTCACGGCTCCAAGTCGGATTTGTCTCTTCTCTTCTTTGGACTCCTCCTTTTCTTCCTCGTAGGCAAGGAGGGCGTTGATTCGACCCTTCTTCGGACACTTTTGGGTCCGGTGCGGACCTTGGCAAATGAAACAAGGAGAAGGCGGGGGTTGATCAAACACCTGCTCGCGTAGTCCGTCGGTTGTCTACCCCTTTGGAAGGCTGGCTTGGAAGACCCTTCTCCCCATGCTTTGGCTCGGCCGCTTTGCTCATGCGTGACCCGGGGAGTGTTTCTTCCAGCCTCATCCTCACAAGGTCGATCCGTCCTCCAATCTCTTTGTCAACTCCTTGGTTCGGCCTTGGTAAGGTCGACGAGTGACTCGGCTACGCTCAGCGCACGCGCCAGGCTACACACATCCTGTCGCTTCAACTCGAGCAATGCCCACGGCTTCAGCCCATCCATAAACGCTCCGAGAGCCTCCTCTTCGCTCGGGTTACGAATCTGGAGTTTGAGCTCGGTGAACTCTTTCACGTACTCTCGGATCGTGCCTCTTTGCTCGAGGCGATGGAGCTTGCTACGGGCCTCTTGTTGAGCGAACTCGGGGAAAAAGTAGTCCCGGAACTCTCGCACGAAGTCGTCCCATGTGCACACGGGATCAGCGCCTCGTCTAACTTCGTCACACCTATTGCGCCACCAAAGCATCGTCGTATCAGACAAGAACATGGATGCGGTTCGTACCTTGGTCGTCTCGTCGTGCATGTTGACGGCGCCAAAGTATTGCTCCATGCTCCAGACGAAGTTGTCCACCTTCTTGGCGGATCGTTCGCCTTTGAATTCTTTCGGCTTTGGCACCTCAATTTTGGGCACCGCTTGGTTTGGCACAGCACCATTGGTGATGCTTAGTTTGCACAGGGCGAGCTCGGTCTTGAGCTCTTGGATCTCGGCCTTCATGGCTTCGATCTCGTCCCTACGCGGAGCTTCTTCCTCGATCACTTGGACGCGCTCCTTCAACACATCAATCGATGCTTCAAGGGCTTCGTCCTTGTCGTGTAATGGCGCGGTAGCTTCGTTGAGACACGATGTGAAGTCTTCACGGACCGAACTCTCAACCTCCATGATCCGGTCTCGCACATCGTCAAGACCTTCCATGAGTTCGAGCACGGCGCTCCGGATCTTCCCGATCTTCTCATCGAACGCAGCTACGACGTCCATCGAGGCGTTTCTTTTCTTTGCACGGCCACGGTTCTCTTGGTCTCGTGCGGTCTCTCCAACCATGACAGCTTCTTCGCTCGACATTCCTTCGAACAGTTGGCGCTCCTTGATCTCTCGAACGGATCTCTCTTTTGCTCTGATACCACTTGTCACGGGCCGATCGATTGGGATCGTGACCGCGCGGCGACTCGGGCGAATTTGGACTACCCAAGCCAAGCCTTGCTCGATCGAACGCTTACCCGCTCGCTTACCCGGATCGTTGAGAGAGAAAGTAAGAGAGAGGAGCTCTGAAAGGAAGCGGAAGCTTTGATATTACTGAAATGTTGGGTGATTACAAATGAAGGAGGACACCCCCTTTTATAGGTGAGGGCCTCGGATTACAACCATTGATCTATTTTTCATCTGACGGGTGAAATCGCACCGCCTCAACTACCGACATAAATATTCAACTACCGTCTACCGACATAAATAACGGAAGCTTCTAGAGTCAGGCAAAATGATGGTGTCGTCCTCCCTTGGAAACTTCGGGGAGAAGCTTTGATGGGAACCCGAGTTGGAGCAAGAGGTCTTCCATGGACGAGTCGAGGTCGTCCTCGGGGAACCTCACGGATCGGCCTTCTCTCGGTCCGTGACATATGACTGTGAGAGCCACTTGTGTTAGACATTATCCTGTAAAAATTTTGAATCATATGTCCGAGATTTTTTTCCCCTGAAAGACTGAATCTATGTCTCCTCAACCCTCAACGTTCTGCTCGGAACCAGGCCACATGCCATACATGGTGGAAAATACAAACCCTAGATTCTGTTTATTTTGCATAGAATTAACAATGAATAATATTTTCTTCGTTCTCAGGTTTTCAGAGTGTTTAGGAAAATGAGTTGGTGAAAAAATCTTTTTGTAATTAACGGAAAATCTATGCAATTCATGAACTTTCATTTCTCTCTTGAAAATCAGAAATCATTTTCCACATTACAGCTTGACCTGATACATGACCTGTTTCAGAGAAATATGATAAACCGTGCATAATTTTTCTCAGCTGCAAGACTCGTCACAGTGAAAGTTATTAAAGCAGGATCTAAGACCTGTTACAGAAAAGTCCATACAAACCAAAGGTAAAATAGGACTGTCCTAACAATGCATGGAGTTGGAAATCCACCCATTACACAAATTATCATGCTCAGCTGTGTCCACAAGATTGCATGACTAGCAGCTCCAAACTTCACAGCAGAAACAATGGCCCTGCATGTTTTCATTTCTAAAATCTGTTCCTAAAACAGATTTTTTGTTTATTTGTTCCCGCGAACAAAAAAAGAACAGAAACGTGTTTGATTGCATTTCTGTTCTTTTTTTGTTTTTTTATTCCCGGAACACAAAAAGAACAGAAATGAAAAACAAAAAAAAGTTGTTTCTTGTTCCAGAAACGATTTTGAAGAAATGCTTCTTCTTCTTATCTCTCTTATCTTTTCTTCTTCTTTTCTTCTTCTTTTTTTCTTCTTTTTTCTTTGGCCGGTCGCCGGCCTCAGCCATGGCCGGTGACTGGCCGTCGAGGGCCGACGACGCCGTCGAGGGTTGGTGACCTCGCCTGAGCGTTGCCGGCCCCCGGCGAGGCCAAGCCTCGCCATGGCTAGGCGAGCTCGAGCTCACCCAGATCCGGTGAGGCGACCGGCCGAAAGAAGAAAAAATAAAAAAGAAAGGAAAAAATGAAAAATAAAATAAAAATATTAAAAAATTAAAAGAAACAAAAAAAGAATAAAATTTACCAAACGTGTTTCTATTCAATTTTTATTCCCAAAACAAATTTACCAAACGCATCTTTTTGATCAAACATTGTTAGGAACAAAACACTTTTTTCTATTTCTGTTCCCTAAAACAATTTTTGAATTGAAACGTTACCAAACGCGCCCAATGTCAACCAAGACCATTTCTAATGATACCGAAATCTGTGATGAGTTATAACTTAAGCAAATTGGCCCAGCCCAACCTAGCTCTCACCAACACTTCATTTATATTGACGGTCAGTTTAAATCCAATGAAGCGGAGAGAGGAGGTTGAAGGTGCGAAATTCTTTCCCTCCAGATTCATTATCGGCCCACCCATGGACCATTGACCGACCTGGATTGCGATTAATTCGGCCAACGAACGGGATCAGTGCGCCTCAGTAGGTGAAAATTGTTGACATTTGGGACTTATCCCGAGTGTACACGTGTTTCACGACCCCACCTAGAGATCGAACAAGATGTTATAATAAACCACACGAGGAGCTAAAAATAAACCCTTGCTCGTTGTAATTAAAAAGAGCATAGATAATTCTCAACAGAACCATCAGTTGAACCAGTGAACCCCCCCACAGAGAGAGAGAGAGAGAGAGAGAGAGAGAGAGAGAGAGAGACTGGAAACAAGAGAAATTTGCAAGTTACATAAAAGATCAATTATCAGGCCAAAGAAACACAAATGGAGGACAAATCAACTAGCATCAAGACGAAGCAAAAAATATGGAAATCAGAGAGAGAGAGAGAGAGAGAAAGGGGGGGGGGGGGGGAAGAGAGAGACACTGGAAACAAGAGAAATTTGCAAGTTACATAAAAGATCAATTATTACGCCAAAGAAACACAAATGGAGGACAAATCAACTAGCAACAAGATGAAGCAAAAAATATGGAAATCAGACAAAAACACGCAGTATGCTTATAAAGACTAAAGTGTGAAAAAGGTAAAAAAAAAAAAAGATAATGTTTTTTTTAAGAAAAAAATCTGAGTAATAGTATAATTAGAAAACTTGTGCAAAGTAACGAAGGAATGATTTAACATGAAAAGTCGAGAGAATAAAGAATAAATCGAAAGTTTAGGAAATAAATTGAACATTTCGCAATAGTTTAGGGACTAAATTACACATATCGCAATAGTTTAAAGACTTGTGGTGACTTTTTCCCTCTTTTGATGATACGAAGAGCTATATTGAATATTTATAAATAGCTCAAGACATTTTGAACGAGTTAAAAGTTTAAAGATAATATAGCATCCATTAGTGAAGGAAAGAAAAAACATAAAAAAGGAAAAGAAATTCATAAAAAAGCTAAATTACTAAAATGTGCATGACCAGCCGGAAAGTTAGGCCCTTATTTGAAAGAATATTAAATTCATATCCTTATTTGAGAAAATAATGACACTTTAAGCTTTTATTTGAAACAAGATTCACTCCATACCTTTATTTAAGAAAATAAAAACACTTCAAGTCCTTGTCAGCCTTTCCTAGCGGCTGGCGATCGCTGGCCTTCTCCAGGCCTAAAAAAAAAAAAAAGTGAACAAAGAAAAGATAAAAGAAAAATTAATTTAAAAATAAAATTGTAATTGGATGAAAATGCCCTTGATCGATTAGAATATTTACTTAGCCGACAACCGGCGAGGTGATACCTTTATTTGAAACAATCATTGCCACTTTAGGTTTTTATTTGAAACAATCATGGCCATTTCAGGTCATTATTTAACACAAAGTCTACTTTAGACTGTTATATTGATAAAATAATAACAATTTAGGTCATTATTTGGAAATTTTCACTCTTTTTATTACCAAATCGGTAAATTAAATAAAAAAAATAAATTATTAGAAAAATTTCAAATAAGAGCTTGAAATGCCATGATTTTCTCAAATAAGGGCCTGAGTGGATATTATTTCACGTAAGGGCTTGGAGTGGCCACGGTAGTTTCAGATAAGGGCTTGACCTCGCCAGTCACTGATCGGCTAAATATTCTCATCGATCAATGACACTTTTGTCTAATTAATTTTAAATTTTATTTTTATTATTTTTATTATTTTCCTATATATATATTGATTTTCTTATTGATTTTCTTCTATTTTCTTTCCAACAAGGGCTCAACAACTCTCGTTGACCAACCTCGTTGATGGGCATGAGGCCGAGGGTGGCCTGCCTAGGGGAGGCTATCCCTAGCCAATTGCTGGGTAAGTGACCCTTACCCAAATCTAGTGAGGGTGGCCTCCCCAAGGCAGGGGTCGCCAAGCCCTTTCCAACATTGTTGGTGGCTGATTGGCCACCAGTAAAGAAGAAAGAAAAACCTAAAAAAGAAAAAAAAAAGTAAATGACTAAAATACCCTTGATTAACCGGAAAATCAAGCCTTTATTTGAAACAGGTATAGTAATTTCAGGCCATTTTTTAAAATGAGATTCACTTCAGACTCTTACTTAAAAGAATGATAGCACTTCAGGCCTTTTTTTTTTTTTTTTTTTTTGGAAATAAGGTCCACTTTGGGGCTTTATTTGATAAAATGAAGACACTTCAAGTTTTTATTTAAAATTTTCCCTAAAATATCACATCTTAGATAATGCGAGACGAGAAAAAAAGGGAAGCAAGCTTGTTGAAATACTCTTCTACAACAATTCCCGATATATTTCAAAAAGGTTTGTCAAAGTGGGGAAAGAGTAAAATCTGGTTTAACACTAGATGTAATACATCGAATCTGATGTCTTTTGGATTATGAGCCGGATGTAGCAGGAGGAGACATAACTTGAAGAACCAATGGAGAAGCTTACAACTTCTATGAACCAAAATTCTTGTTGTAAGGTGGAAATCTCACTAGAACCATTATACTCCCACATTTTTTGTCGTTCAACACTGGTTTGCAGTAATAGGCCGTGCAAATGCCTATTTATCCTTGAATGCTCTAGAAATTCAACCGCCACTCTCATAGGAGCGTTGATAATTTTATAAAAGTAGAGTTACTTTACCTATTTTAGACAGCAAATAATGCAATACTGCGAGAAAATATTTGGATTTCCTTCCATTCATTTTTTCTTGTTTATACAACATAATGATTATGGAGAAAATGAGGAAAAGAATGACAAAGAGAAGGAAAGGAAATTTTTTTTATTTAGGAAGTTAAATTAGAAGCATTAGAAGATTGATGCACAATCAGGGATTCTGCAATTTATTACCTGATTTTATGCCCAAAAAAATAAGCAATTTATTGTGTTAGGATTCTTGAATGCATCCCACAAATAGGATGACATTGAGAGCTTAGAGGGATAGTTAGGTTTATATAATTTAGATCATTTTTCATTGTTTTGGGAGTTTTTCAAGTATCTTGAAAAAAAGAAAAAAGTGGTGATAGAATTCTTAATCTTTGATTCAAGATGTTGAGTTTAATTTATATTTTCATTTCTTCTTTTATTATGTTTTAATTTTCTTTTGTTAGGGCTACGATATAGCATGATTATGATATATGAATTTTATGATTGTTATGTTTTGCAAGTGATTTAATTCATGTGAGTTAAAAATTTTTGCACCTAATGCTTTTAAGTAACTTGCTACCATTTAAATGATTTAATGTACATGTTTGAAATTGAGAAGTGATAATATGCAATTGATTCTTATAATATATAACTATAAATTAAATGTGTATAGAGATATAACATATTATTTGTATAGCTTTCGCTGATAAGGTAGTCCAAATGATTCATTCTAAACCAGAAATGTTCACAGATTTTAATGCACTTATGCTTATTTAAATTCAAATAGAGATATGATGGATTAATTAATTGAATAGGTTTGCTACACTTAGAGATAGGCTAGTTAATAAATTAGGAAAATCCGTTATCACATTTTTGATATTATTCTTATATGCATAATAATCTGAAATTTATATTTAATGATTGTGGTGAAATCATATGCTGTAACATATTTATTTAATTGATTTACTACATTTAGTTCCTAAATTTTGCTTTTAAGATTGTCAATTTTAATTCATTCTCAATTCTATTTTAATCCGTTAGATAAACTTTAGAATTAGTCCATTTTGAATATTTAGTTGATTTATTAATTTTCGATCTCTACGAGACGATATCTTTTCTTATAATTATATTATTTGTTTGATAGATTCATTGCATTTCGAATTTTACGAACAAGTGGCCCCACTCCACATTCATATAGGTGATTCCATCAAGTACGCACTGCAGATAAATACACTAGTTAGCTCAAGTCATCCTTGCTCAATGTACAATTTAGCACTAATCACATTCATTACAAGAGGGACCTATAATATCAACGAATGACTTCTTCTTACCTATATAATTACACTCTTGTGAGATCTATTATCACATAGATGGGGTTACCATTTACCACCATCATTAATGTTTCAAATTGGCATAAGGCTTATTCCCCAAGACATTTCCACTATTTGTTTCTTTTTCCAAAAGTTCAGTCATATGGATAGCTCAAATTCACTTCTGACATCCCATAACCATCAGTCCATCGACTCCATCCATACAACTCCACATTTCAATTTACAAGCTCCAGGCCAAAAGTAGGATCTTACAGTTTGGTCGACATCCTCTGTTTCTCATTTCCCAATGTCCATAGGTTCAACAGCGTTTCGCTTGCTACGCTAAAACCTACGGAAGTCGTTCCTTTCTCCTCGGATGCAGCCGCGGCATCGTTCGGAATTCACCATGATGACATCGGGCCGAACGTAAACCCAAGCAAATCGCTGACCCATCCGAACCCAATTCAATCAAGAGCAAGGCAAGGCAAGGCAATGCCATTTCGCATCCTCGCCGTGCCCGGAAAACACCCACTTCGCCGCTTCATCAGAAGCTTCAACGCATGGGCTCGTTCCATAAGGAAGGCCGCCGTCTCCCACCCGCACAGACCCCACAAGGCCTTCGAGCTCTACTCCCGGATGCACCGCTGCAACGTCCCTTTCGACAGCTTCTCGGTTCTGTACACGGTCAAGTCTTGCACGAACTTGCGCGACCCAGGAGTCATACGTCAGCTCCATTGCCATGCCATTAAGCTCGGCTTCGGTGCCCACGTTTACGTCGCCTCGTCGCTGTTGTATGCGTACGTGGTCGTGTCTTTCCGGGATGCTCGCGTGCTGTTCGACGAAATGCCTCAGAGAACCACGGTGAGTTGGAATACTATGGTTACTGGGTTCGCGAAGGCGGGTGATGTGGAGAAGGCGCGGTCGGTTTTCGCGGAAATGCCTAGGAGGGATGTGCCTTCGTGGTCTGCCATGATTGCGGGGTATGTGAATTACGGCAGTGTGGTTTGTGGATTAGTGCTGTTTCAGGAAATGATGGTGAAGGAGAGACTGTTTCCAGACCAAATGACAGTCTGTTCCGCTTTGACTGGGTGTGCTCGGATTGGTTCCTGCGGCTTGTTGGCCGGGAAATCAATTCATGGTTTTGTGGTGAAGAATTCGTGGGAGATGAATGTTGCAATTGGGACTGTTTTGGTCGATATGTACGCCAAGTGTGGATTCTTCAAGCAGGCTGTCCGTATATTTGACATGATGGAGGAGAAGAACGTCATGACTTGGACGGCTTTAATTTGTGGGTCGGCGCAACATGGTTTCAGTGAGGAAGCACTATCTTTGTTCGAGATAATGCAAAAGAGGGGTGTGAAGCCAAATGAATTGACTTTCACTGGGGTTTTGACCGCTTGTGCCAATACAGGCTTAGTAGAGGAGGGACGCAGATACTTCAATTTGATCGAGGAATATGGCCTGGAGTTGAGAATTCAGCATTATGGATGCATGGTTGATTTATTTGGTAAGGCGGGAATGCTAGATGAGGCATACGAGACAATTCAGAACATGAAATATGAACCCAATGTAATTGTTTGGACTGCCTACTTGTCAGCTTGCAAGACACATAACCAATTCAGGATGGCTGAACGAGTAATTGACCAGATTTTGAGGATGGTGAAGCCGGAGAATGATGGAGGCATTTACACACTCATATGCGATATCTATGTCTTGAGCGGGAAGTGGGATGAGGCACAAAGGATAAGAGATTTAATGACCAAAGAAAGTGTGAGAAAAGTCACTGGATCTAGTTCTGTCAAAAGCTAAAATTTGTAGCCGGTTGTTCCATGCCTTGTCTCTCCCATGACTGAATGATGCACAGTGAAACCTCAGGATGGTAGTAGAATGGGTTGCATTTTCTGCTAACACATTGTAGAGGTGGTTCTCAGGTAACAATCTTGGAGCTAATTCATTTCATTCTTTGTGGAAGCATGGTCTTCTCCTAGACATACAAGATTTTAGAAGAGACTGTCGAACTGTATACAGTGAAATCCAGGACCAAGAGTTGAAGAGCAGTTGACAATTTACCGATCCCTGAACTGAGTGCATTATTATTGCCTTTTGGATAAATTGGTGAGATTTACAGTCTAACTCTCACCACTGGTTTTCAAGAATCAACATTTAAATCTGTATAAGGGCTGAAAAACTGATTTCTGGATCTGGGTGCCCTTATTTTGACAGTTGAATCTTAAATTTAGCTGGCCGCTAGTGCAATTGTGCTCTTGGATGAAGATGGCATGATTTGCTTTTGTATTTTGTACTTTCTTCTTTTCTTTCTCTTGGGCTGAGAATTTTCACTGACAAGTTCAAGTTGTGCTTTGTATAGGGATAGAGTCAGAGGTCACCTTATTATTTGAATGAGGGATAGGATATAGTTCTACTCTTGCTTGACAAGTAATGTCCATATGATTCTTTATCATAAAACCGACATATTTCTATTGTGTACTGTATGTTTACAACATTATCTTTAAACAATTTTCCTGAGGCCGATTGCAAGTTGTACTGTGCTTCCACTTTTCCTCCTCTTTTCAAATTGGTTCTTCTTATGACATCTTCTTTGATTTTACTGCTTCCTCTGCACGTCATATAAGTCAAGTGGGAAGGATTATGGAATTTCCACTAGGAGTCTCTGTTCTTCTTTGGACAGACCTTTGCTCAAGGAATGACTGCCAGACAGCTTCCTTCTAGTCTGGAGAGTAAGCTTTATTGATTTTTTCACCGCAGCTCGCCTTGTCATGTATTATGCGACTACTACGCATAAAGTAAATAGTGCAGAAACCTAAGATCAAATGATAGTCGAATCAGCTTCAATAAGGACCCAAGATCACTTCAAGTTTTGGTAGGCATGCTTCAGAGAGGACGACTCAAGGGGGTTGCTGCACCAAATTGTTTCTGTGAGCATGAAGTCTTTATGGATATGACGCATTGTCTTCTGCGGGGCTGTGGTGTGGACAGAGAGTAGGATCATGTCTGAGTAACAGCATAGAGTAATATAGAGATCTGGCCAGTACGAGTAGATATGCCGGAGCGATTTTGAGCTTTCGGTTGTGGCAAAGTTCTCTTTGATGGCACTCGAATTCTTACCACCAATATCTACTGCGAGTTGAGAATCGGGCTATGAAGCTCTCCTTCCATGGAAGCCAACTGCGAAAAAAATGCCTGTGCACCATCCCCTGGCATCCGAAGCATCGACTCATCTATCAAAGACACCCAGATAGCATTTGACTCGACATAGAGGTGAAAAATGATTCTGATCCGTGTGAGCCGGCTCCAGTGTAAATTCCTCCGTGAGTCGAAAAATTTATTTTGGAAGTCGTGACAGCTACCCGAGATTATTCAACACAGATTCATTGATTCATCAGAGGCACTGGTTTTCTGCTTAACTAGCTACAGTAATGCTATGCGGATCGAGAATCACAAACAGCGACGCAATGGTGCGAACCAGATGCAACAAGTTCTATGGGAATATTAGATGAAGGAAAGGATTTAAGTGTTATTTTGCGGATCAATCTAACTCGGTAGACCGACTTTCTTCTGGTTGAATAGGGTTAAAATCGATGAAACTTGAACATTATATGATACACATAGTAAAGTGCACAATCGCTCTTGCTCTTTCCGGTTCGCCAGGGTCGTGTCATGCATCTAGAGATAAATCCTTAAGATGATAACTTAGTTTTTAAACCCGACTACTTTACACAACCCTCGGTTTTGATTGGTTTTGGGTCAATTGACTGATGCCATGTCAGATAACTACCGTCCATCAAGATTCCCGTTTATCGACAATTTAGAAAACAAAAAAAAAATGATGCAAATGGTCATCAAAATTTATATTTAATATATAACATTATTCTTGAACTTTTAATTTGTTAAATATGATCTCTAAAATTTTAGTATGTATTTAATTTAGTCCGTGAAATATATAAAAATATCTAATATTGTCCTTACATTAATTCAAATTAACGGAATTTACTAATTTGACTTCCAATCCGGAACATTGGAATGGTGAAAAGAAAATGTCACATGTGGATTATTCAGTCATTGGCAGTCATTTGTAGTGGCAATTTGAAGTGAAAAATTGACCATACATATATACAAAAGGTTTATAATTAATAGCTTATTTTTTTTAGTAATCAAGCACACTAGTGCTTAGGAACAAGGGCAGGTGATACAGTTTCCCAAACATGTGTCTTAAGCTAAGATTGAAGTGTTAACTTTGTGTCACATTTCATATATTATAGCCTTGTAGGTACTGCTAAATTTGCATTTAATAGATACAAAGAAATGAAAAATGGGAAAAAAAAAAAAGGAAAAAGCCACGTGGAACCCGAAATGGGCCCTGATTGGGTGGGTAGGTGGCACTTTTTGGAGAAGGGGGGATACGTGTCGACTGTCGAGCTGCTCAACCAGAAAGGAGGCGCCTTTCTGGTTTCCCTTCTAATTAGGCCGACGTGTCAATGGCCACCCAATAAATGGCCACCAGCAAAGCTGGTCAACGACACGTCAGCATTCAAACCCCTCTCCTCCTTTCCTCCTCCTTCCTTGCCGGTTCGTTCCCTGGTCATGTGAACGTTCTAATTCCTCCAGCAACAAGAGTCAACGATCCCAATCTCACTTGCCTCAGCTACTCGATAAGATTTCTCACGTGAAACCTCCAAATGTTGCAACCCCCTTCCAACCAAACCCAGATTTTGTGTAGATTCCCTGAGTCGAGTCATCGATCGAAAAGATCAATAAGTCCTGATGTAATACTGGAGCATGCAAGAGAAGCGTGCAAAATAAGAGAACATGAGAGTTGCGCTTCATATGACCACGATTGACTCGTGACTAATACTGCTCGGCATTTCTTTAGATGTATATTTTTTTTCCTTGATGATAATTGACTTGTTCACTAATGAAATCAAATTGTAAAGACATGCCCGCATGAACACGACATTAAAATCATTAGTTTGAAAATCCTAACCAGTGCATTAGGAACTTATGCTATCGAGATCTTGATAATTGAATCAATCCCAAAAGAGTTCAATGGAACATGCATTATGTGCATGCTTGAACAAGTAACTACACCAAGCTGTAGAAGATCAATGAGACATGAATGGTCGCAGGTTTTATGGCTTGCAAAAAAAGACTAGGAGAGATTGTAATGACTCGCATGCTTAGTCCGCTTAGCTAGTGTTCGCCAGTGTGCTAAGTATCATCTACATTGCTTGTATTTTGGAAAAAAAAGGAGATAAATTTTCTTAATTTGGAAATTGATTAGGCACTCAGAATTTGGTGGAACCTCAAGCACGAAGCATGCTAAACAATAGTTTGGAGTTCTGGTTTGATCTCTTAGGCTCTGTCTATCTTGCAAAAAAAAATGTTATGATTTAGATAATATTTTTCTAAAAATGATCACAAGCATCGTTCAAAATAGTTAGCCAAAAAATTGTTTTCATCATCCCATAATAATTAATATCTAAACATCTTGGTAGACGATGAGAAAAATTTTTTTCACTCAATCAATTTTTATAAATGGTATAAGCGATTTTTTTAGGAAACTATTTTCCAAATCAATTGATCATTTTTCATAAAATAAACAAAGTTGTAATGAAAGCTTTTTAATTAAGTTGATTGGAAGAAGCAAAAAAAAAAACACACGCACGAGATAAAAGAAAAATGTTGGGGCCCATCTCTCCAACCATATCATATCTACCAATTTTTTTTTGCTACTACATCTACTTATCTATTTAATTTATTGGCCATGAAACTATCTCTATCTTAGTAAGTGACTTCTACCTCTCTTTGTCTCTCTCTCACTTGTATAAATAGCCCCTCCTCCCACAGCAATTTCTCAAACCTTAATCCTCATACCAGCCTCACTAGTAGCTCCTCCTCCCTCTCTTTGTCTACAGTAGAAAATGAGAACTCCTAGTGCCATTCCAAGCTTGCCACTACTCTCTCTCTTGTTCATAATGCATGCCGCGCTCTTTCGGAGTGCCGCCGGCAACTACGGCCCCTGGCAGAGTGCTCACGCGACGTTCTACGGTGGCCATGATGCATCGGGCACGATGGGTAAGTTAAAACATGGGGAGAACTTTCATTTATATAGTCGAACCGGCTAGACATTGTCTTTCGCATCACATATTGGCATGAGAAAATACCATAGAAGATGAGTGCCTTTTTCCTCTGTTGCAGGAGGAGCGTGCGGGTACGGCAACTTGTACAGCCAGGGCTACGGGACCCAAACGGTGGCTCTGAGCACCGCTCTGTTCAACAACGGCTTGAGTTGCGGGTCGTGCTACGAGCTCCGATGCAGCGGCGACCCAAAATGGTGCCTCCCCCACGCAATCATGGTGACCGCCACCAACTTCTGCCCCCCTAACTACGCATTGGCCGGTGACAATGGAGGGTGGTGCAACCCTCCTCGCGCGCACTTCGACTTGGCTGAGCCCGCGTTCTTGCAGATCGCCCAGTACCGGGCCGGGATTGTTCCCGTGAGCTTCAGGAGGTAAATTACATGACTCAAAACTAACGATCGAACTTGAGCTTGCCTGTTTCCGATGTGATAACCGTCGTTGGCTGCATTGCGCCGTGCCATTGTGACAGGGTCCCCTGTGTGAAGAAAGGAGGCATGAGGTTCACGATCAATGGCCATTCATACTTCAACCTGGTGCTGGTCACCAATGTGGCTGGTGCAGGGGATGTCCGATCGGTGTCCATCAAGGGTTCAAGGACTGGGTGGATGCCAATGTCAAGGAACTGGGGCCAGAATTGGCAGAGCAATTCGTACCTGAACGGCCAGAGCCTCTCCTTCACAGTCACTGCCAGCGACGGCCGGACCCTCACAACCTACAACGTTGTCCCGGCAGGTTGGCAGTTTGGACAGACTTTCGAAGGCGACCAGTTTTAGGTGAATGGAAATGATCTATCCGAGGAGGGCGTAGATAAATGGATAACACATAAACATGTATCCCTGGTTCATATATGAGACGAGGCTTATAAATGTACAATCCTGGAATCTACCTCAAAAAGGAAATGGAAAAACCAGTCATTAAAAGTATTATCGCTCGTGTGTTCCTTTTTTATGTACTTACAAAACTGAACGCTTAGAAAGTTGCCTTGATCAGGTATATGCAGAAATACGAAATACATAAATTCCGGTCAGTGTTTGTTTCGCTGCTGAAGGTGGATTCTCGGAAAAAGCTATAGAATAAGAGGGAACGAAATTCTCTCCTGGAGTGCAGATGCTTGATTTGTTTCGCGTGTGAAAACATGTTTGCCATTCAAGATGAGCCAGCACTGTTATCTTCCACTTTAGCATCACGTCTATTAGAATTGAGCCATGTATGTGAACTTGCCCTGCACAACTAACATTCTCTACCGTCTTCTAGAAATCAACTCAAAATGGGCACTGAAAGCTGAACAATAACATTTCTCTGCAACATCTCTATAGCCTTCGGTTTTGAGTGACGTGGATGACAACTCGATGGCAGCACCAGTAAACCGGAAGTTTCAATGTTACAAGGTCATTTGTGTTCGAACTTGCTAAACAAGTAACAGGTCACCGCCTCTCTAACCCGGCAAATCAAATAAGACACCATCATCGGGGAAGACTTCGAGGAAAACCCATCATCAGCTAGTCGAGAGGGTGACATAGATAACAGAGAGGTCCAAGATAAGATCTGTGCAGCGCAAATCATCCGATAACACTTTCCAAGTTTGCTCCCTTCTTGCTTTAAGCATCTTTGCAAAACCACTCCAGACTCGTTTCATTGCCTTCTCCCCTTCCATGGTACTTCTTATGACCAGCCATCACTGAAAGCTGATGGCACCTAAACTAAACTGATCATCTAAGAGGAGATATAACAAAAGAAGAGTCTTTAAGGGGAATAATAGGATAAAAGGACGACAAGGATGGAAGGACCACACAGCACGTGGTTGAAGTGGTGAAAAAACTGCATGGTGACAATAAATGAGACAACTTCAGATACATGTATCTACAATTTGGGAATCTCCACTTGTCATGGGGCATATTAGCCCCGTTCCAAAATTAGGAAGACGCAATTCCCCATCAAAATTGGAAGAATAATACATGCTCAAGACCACCCATTAAACAACTTTGAACTGCAATGTTTCCCCACACGCGAACACTACTGCATCTCTACTAAAATCGCCGATCCCACCTAACTAAAGTCAGCACCGGAAACGATACAGAGGCACATTCACATTTTCAATAATTTAACAAGGAGTACTTCACCCTCAAAACAATCTTTCCCTTCTCCACACCTAGCTTTCCGCCAGTAACTATCCAATGACCAGGGGGGTCTTGTGGTCCCTTGCTCATTTCTGACATATCGACAAACTTCACCAACTTGTTGCCACCAGAAAGGTTTTCGCTCGAACTCGAATGGAAGGCACCAGAGTTGGCACTGCTTCCATTGCTACAAGCTTTCCTCGACATGTCTTGCGGTGAATGGTCCCATAGTGATCTTCGAATTGTGCAACCGGGTAGCCGAGAATACAAAAGCTTCATGTATAGAACATTTCTTGACCCAAAATCCCACACTCCAAGTTGAGCTCCAGTGACAATGTAGATACCAGAAAGATCGCCATTGAAGCTCTCTGTATTTTCAATTGGTGCTGTACTAACATGTGAAAAGTTCTTCCATTTGACCGGCTCAAACCATCGACTATCTTGTTCCTCTGGCCCCTGCCACTTGGGAGCACCAATTGCGACGTGGGCATCCCAGTATGGCTGAAGGATCTTTGGAAGAGATGCAAAATGTTGAAGCTGTATGCATAGCCTATTCTGCTTGCTTCCTTCCAGACATAACCGCAGGCCTGTGACAGGTTTCCTTCCTACTGACACCTGCATGTTTGTTGAGTGAGTCTCAGCTGAACTTCATTTACAAGCTTAGTGTTAGTCCAAAAAATGAAAGGGTAACGCAATATCAGTATGATTACACACCATAAAGAATATCCTAAATTTCACCATTAAATCAACATCAAGCTTGGCTGGCCCACCAAAACAATACAATACATTATTTAAAGCAAGCCAAGGCAAGTGATGCACTGCATTGCTTCATCAATGTATATCAGGGGACAACTGAAAATTTCACCACGATGTCATTTGATTCAATTTTTTTAATTAATTATGGCTCTCGATATCATACAACAACTGCCCACAATAACTCTTGTTATCATGAAAAGGACCTCCTAACTCTATATTCTGAGCACAGAGAGGGTTGTTCATATACTTGCTTGATAGAATGCGACAAATTAGTCTTTATCAGAAATCACCCCATGCCTAATACCCATGTAATTGCGTGGAGTGTTGACTGTTAAGAAAACCAAGAGGGTTTACTGATTGATAATTACACAATTTAATTGTAGTTGTAAATTCAATCAGCCCTTAGATGGTACAGGCTGTCAAAGATTTATTAGATACAGTGAAGAGAGAAGGTTCAACAGCTTGATCATTTCGTTTGTGACTACCAAGTGCAAAATACTACAACCAAGAGTATCAACGCTCAAGCGCGAGCATCCATGCATGACCCTGTCTGAATGGTGACGTGTTTTGCTCCAAACGCTATGGATTTTACTCTCTATGCAGATATAGGAAAATATAGCATCGCTGCCAATACCTGCTCTTGGCTGACATAAAGTTTCTGCCCCATTATACTAAATTGCAAAGATGGACAAACAGGTTCTTTTCTCTGGGGGCCCAGAATTTTGTCCTGGACAGGAGCCCATATCCGTGGAATCTGGAACTCTAAAAAATACCTCAGCTCTTCAATCTGTGGCTTGTCTGCAGAAGTGAAAAGAGAGTTCATGTGTGCTCAAAGAAGAAACTAGTGAACAAGAAAGAAGAATTTTCAATCATCTCCAAAGCAATGAATCTCCTCACATTCAAGATAGAGATTAATAGCTCGAGTCAAATGCTCCTTTCCAGTTATTCCATCAATGAGAGCTGTAATTGGATAAAAGGTCATCTCGATGATATCAGGAGAAGACTGCACTGTTCTTGCCCACTGGAAATGATTTTGTTCTAAATCATCTCCACCCCTCCTCCGGAATATCACTGTAACATCCTTCAATAGTATTATAAGAAAAACCTCTTCAGTTCATGGCATGACAATAACAAAATAGCACCCGTGTAGTCACCCATATGGAATTAATATTATAATTTCAAACAGTTATGACGGAAAAAAGGCAACTCATTCTCCAAGTGGTTGTCCCATTTATAAACAAAGGCACTGTACTTTAAATTTGCAATTATCTGTCACTGATATAAAATACCATCACCAATACAAATTGGAGGATTTAACAAGTTGCATGTTTCTTAGACCTGAAAAAGAAAAAAGGTTGGACGGTTCAACATTGAGTGGCCCATGAATATTGCCTAATTCAACTGGAAAAGAGGAAGGGCCAAGGGGTCTAATTTTCAAACAAGCTAAAAGCGTTCTCTTCCTGGAATGCCAACTTCTGGAACCAAAAACTATTAGTTGGTTGTCTTACATTATGACATTGGCCAACACAGTACGTGAACCAATGACAAAAAGTGGAAAGTATTAATTAATTTATTTGATGATAGATAAGATTTCATTAATGAGGTACCAGGGGGTACCATCCCTGTGCAGAGCAGCTTCAGATAAAAGCCACCCATATACAAAATTATGCACAAAAGACTGTTTCTAACATTTCCAAATAACTAGATGTATGATAGTAAACTTTCCTGCTATACTGAAATTGAAGATTGCACAAACAATCACCCCCAAAAATCCTCTTATGTACTATGTAGAAAGTTAATCTCCAACACCATTTTTCCGTTGTTTCTCTTCCAATAGTCGGTCCCCGTAGCTCTCGTTTCTTGCTAGTGTATACACACCATAACTATGATTAATATATTTATACCTCGAGAGGTAATTATCACCCACATCACTTTCAGTCTATCACTCCAAAAAGACCACCTGCCATCGCATTGACAGAAACTTGACATCCAGATTTTAAGATGCAAATACAAATTTCTTTATTTGATTAACAAGACAAAAAGTAAAACTAATCTAGGTTGTGCTCCAATGCATTTAGGATGCTGGCTCAAATCATCATGTAATAAGAGTAAAGCTTGATAATCATTAATCTGATACTGTCACACAGTTATCGGCTCGTGTACTAAAACTAAGGCACCAAAGAGAAAGGACTTCTCCTCATCGCAACATATCTCAAGTATCCACATCTCAAGTTCTCTTATGTAGACATAACAGATCATCATTTGTTTTATTGAAATTTAAGTCGTAGCAAAAAGAATTGGAATCTAGATTCCATGTCCTTTGCAGAAGTGATCTGAAGTTTTATCGGCATGCTTAAATTCTGTTCCACCTGCATGCTTATAGACTGCCAAACTAGAGTCTGTCTTGATACAGGTTTAATGGAATTATTTAAACAGCACTGAATCCAATGGGATCCTTGTTTTCTAGGATTACTGAGACCTTTAGTGAAGACCCTTCAAAAAGAAGGTTAATAATATAAGAATAACTGTCATAAACCTCTAACCCTATTGGGCTCTAGGGCAAGTTTTGGTATCCACATGGACTGCCTCCAATTCTTTGTTTATGGCAAATGTATAAGACGAATAACACAAACAAGATCAAGATCTCACAGACTTTAGATTATTTCCTAAGAAAATACTTGATATTGGAACAAAAACCAGCAAAGAGTCCTCTAAGAAGATCAATTTCAAAAGTCAAGCAAACTGGCACTCTGAATCTAAGAAAGTGCATAATTATGGGAGGCAGAAATTGTCGGCAAGCAAATTAGATTCATATTTAGTCATCATGTCAACAGGATCTAAAAATCCTTGAGGGAACTTTACTGCTTGATCATAGAGGTGACCCCTTATTGCATAATAACCATTCTTGATCTAGAAGCTAGATACTGAAGAACAGAGAAAACATATCAATTACTTCCACAACTGTTTTAATTCAAACTCTCACTACCGTCTTTCCTGGGAAGGCATCATAGAAAATTTCTGCTGAATGGGCAAAAATAGAGGGACTTTATTTCAACAAATAAATCTCAGTACAAACTAAGCAGAATAAGACAAAAAAAGAGGCACTTAGGTTCCGTGTCACATAAGCATTCCATCGGAAAGAATAATAAGAAGGTTACTTACTTCTTTACCGGATAGAAATGGTGCCCCCGTAGGCTGAGGGTATACTCCCTGGCTATTAAATAAGTGAGGTTCTGCACCCTGTCGAGTTTAAGACAGGTCCACAGAAAATAGTACTGTGAATGATCAAATAAATGGGACTACAATATAAGAAAATGAGGAAATAGTCGGCACTAGCCTTGTCCTTAATCTTCATTTGACCTGAACTGGAATGACTCTCTGCGTCAGAAAATCGCTGGTTTCCAATTTCCTGGACATAACTTTTTATTTCTGTAGTTGTCAGAGGCGATGACTGATGTTGTTTGACATAAATCACATCTTTCCCACCAATTGTCACAGAAGTAATCACATGTGTCCCAAAGTTCTCAATGAAGCTGCCAAAATATTAAAAATGATCAACACTAATGACATCAGAATAATAGTTAGAAACTCCAAATGTTACCTTGCTAAGGAGGGTGGGTCCCATGAAGAGGGAACTGCTTGCTTCACATTTTCTTGCAAAACTAAAGGAGATTTGCTAAGTTCGACCTTAGCAAGTGGTATATAGAACCCATCTGTAGAGAGGGTCTTTGTTGCCGCTGCATCAATATGCTTTGAGCCAGTAAAGCTAAATGCAGCATTGAAGCTCCCTAAAGGAGGGCTTCCTGATAGATTTACCTTTCCATTGAAGTATTCCACCATCTGCACCCACTCATCCAAACACATGATACAACAATTGAATGAGCACAAATTTTAGAAAATATCACTATATATCTCAACATCTAATTTGAACAAATTCCGATCATATAGTCCGCACCTCATAAGCAAAGTGAATTTGAATATTCTCTCTATTGCTGTTCTTTCATTAAGGCTTTGCGCAATCCATTAATCCAATCAAAAATCCAATGTGGACGATCAGATGGGCCTCTAGCTACAGATGATGTGCTCGAAAATCTTCCTTTTTTCTTTTAACTTCTTTATGTTCTCCCATATGAAATAAGATAATTATTTCTATGTTTCTAAAGTTTTTGGACTTTATTGACTTGTTATTTGATCTTATCAGTTTCTGACCAATCTAAGGACGTTTCAACCGCCTCAGACTGCCAGCTCAACACATGGACAAGTGACCTATCACAGAGTTGCCAGATTGCCAAAACTGAAGGAAGCAAACAGAAACAGTGCCATAAACACAGGCTTTGTTCCAGCAAATGGATTTTAGCATATCCAACACTCAATTTCAAGAAATTATGTAGCTTGGGGAATGCCATTGCACTCTTCCTAATAAGGTGGTTGTTAAAGGCATGCTAAAGCCACACTCTAATCAATTACTAAAAATGAGCCGGCATTGTTTAGCGGTAGCTCATTATCTAACAAAGTACGCCAATTGTACAAAAAACAGAAGATGGAAACTAAATTTCCCGAATGTCAGTACATGCGCTGAACCCTGAGTAAAGGTTCACTTCAAATTGATTTCCTTGCAAATTTGAAGAATTTGGAAATATCAGCTAACACAACAGTACTAGTGGCAGAAACATCCCTGGCTCCACCATCACAAGCACATTGCTGCAACAGTGTCTTCCCTCAAACTTTCCCCTTCTCAATTCACAATCCCTAAGTGGACACACGTTCAGTGGGAAATCACTCCACCACGACAAGCATCAAAGGGTCCCCCAGGATTCGATATCCAGAGAACAAAGCGCTCGAAATCTAACTAAGCCACAAGCCGAGAAACGCCGAACAATCACCGCTCCATACCTCGTCGTAGGTGTAAATCCCGGATTGCCGGCGGCCGTAGCGCGGGTGCGAAACGCCGACGTCCCTGGAAACGCCTCGCACGGCCAGGCCATCGCACAGCCGGAGCTCCCATGCGTGCTCCTCGTCGACCTGCACCACCCTCGACCCCGCGGCGCCCTTGCAGTACAGCAGCCTCGTGTCGAAGTTCACGTCGAAGCCCCGGCCCAGCGCCTGCACCGCGTTCGCCGCGGTGTGCAAGGCAACCGGATTATCTCCCATCGCTCATCCAAAAAGGAAAAAAAAAAACCACCACCGCCTCCACCACCACCACCACCACCGCCCGCGGCGAATCGCACCGAGGAAGAAGAGAAAAGCTTCTCCGATCCCTTCACGGGGGGTGGAGGTCAATCCCGAAACCCTAGGAGATCCTCCTCGGCCCCCGTTCCTCCACGGCGCAGGAGGGCGCGCCGGGATCGAGCGGCTAGGCGGAGCGAGTTGACCGGTCTACCGCGAACTCCCGAAGCGGATTCGCATTGCCGGCGGCGCGGCGGGCTCCTCCAGATCTCGAACGGCGGCCGCCGCCGGGGGGCATTCCGGTCGTCGGCGAGCTCCTCGTACGGGGGAAGGACCGGGAATCTGGCCGCGATCTCTCCCTTTCTCTCTCTAGGATTGGGGAGCTTTCTCTCTCCTCCGTCTCTACCGTTTATAATGTCCACACGGGGCATTGACTCGTCAGTCGCTTCCGAAATTTTCCTCCGTTTTCTTTTCTCTTTCTCTTTCTCTTTCTCTTTCGTTCGTTTTTTTTTTTCTTTTGTTTTCCGGGAAAATCGCTGGGGTCAGCGCGCGCGCGATAGGATCCGAGCCGTTGGATTTCCTGGAACGGTCCGGATGAGATTGCTCGTGGTGTCGGGCGATGCCCTGGTCAATGTCTTTCTTTCTGGATTGCTTCTGCCTTGGGGCAAGGCGAGATGATGTTTGGCGTGTCGATGTTATCGATTCCCATTGATTTTTGAATTAATATTATAAAAAAAATCCTATATTAATCTTTTATAATAAATTTACTATAAATTATTTTTTCGATTATCAAAAATTCAAATTGATATAGCTATAACAATTTAACTTTGTTAATTTTTATTAAATAGCGTGAATGATTGATGGATATATCAATTTAGAGTTTTTTGTGATATTAATTTAATTTAATGAAAATTAATAAAGAATAAATTTATCACAAACATATTGATTTGAAGATTTTTATAGTTAAAAAATTAGTTTATATTAAATCTATTACTATACCAATTGAGGATTTTTAGTAGTGAAAAAATTAATTTGAATGAAATGATCACAAAAAATGTACTAACTTGAGGTTTTTCGTGATATTATTTTTTTATTTTTTATCTCGTTCTTTTTTTTTTTTTTTAAGTCTATGATGCGTTTTGCAACTTTGATGCTTGTATTTATTAAGAGAAGCAATGTAGTATTGTAAGTATGTGATGTGATGGGGCCTCTCTAATGAATTTTCATTGGGTCGAGATCTTCTAAGTTCGATTAGGGTTAATGATGCACGGTGGATGGACCCCTTTAATGATTTTTGAGTTAGGAGGGCTCGAATTCGCGTCATTAGTTGAGGATACCCTAAATTGATCAAATTGGCCTCGCATTTTAAGAGGAAACCACACCTATGTTGATCAGAAGTTCATTCACTCCCTCCTCCCTCCCCTTTTATGTCTGGTGCTCTGCCACGGCCACGTCTCCATCATCGCTTGCCATTGCAACGTCGGCTTATTCCACCACACCGGCCTCCGTGAGGATGGCTCAGCGCAAGGCTTGCTCTCACCACCCAAGCTCCAAATCCTTTTAGTAGCGGCAGAACAATCACAGTGGCATTATTAAGATACCACGGCGACTTTAATAATCATTAATTTGCTATAGTGAGTGTCAAATTTTCTTTTATGTTTTCTTTCTCTCATTGTTCATGTCTCCTCATTCAAATCTAGTGACATCATCAGTAACTTAGCAAGGTAAGTACGAGAAATTACTTGTTGATGAGAAACGGTATAAGATATTGCATGAGGTTTTCCGTACTAGTAACTTTTTATAATAGAATATAAGTTGATACCCATTAGTGATTATTAATTTTTTTTCTAGTGCATTTAGTAGCTTTGAAAGGTCAAAAAGAAAGTTCAAATCTATATAAAGTCAGTTTACACGTACTAATGATGTATTGATAAAGCTAATTCGAACTGATGATCATTATTCTTTGAACTTTGATGATCTTTGACTAGTCCTATCAAAAAGGATGAGGTCAAGTCAAAAATGATTTAATCCGAATTGATCCATTTAATTTATATTAATTCATTTTTATATGATAAATATTTTAGCCATGGAAACTCAATCAAGACTCAACTTGGACCTAACTCATACCCGATCAGATTTGGACTTCAATTCTCAATAATTTTTCTTCTTAATTGTTGCATTTAAAGAATGGATGGCTCTGTAGATCCGCTCGCTAAGTCCATGAGGGGTCTCGGGTGCTCATATCGGGCTGTGGGTTAAGATTTCGCGTGGCACGTGTGCAATGTGGAGACGTACTCCCAACCTAGCTTGGCCACATTGGTTTTTTTTTTTTTTTTTTTTGGGGAGGTAATTTTTGGCCATATATTGGCAAAATGGAACAACTCACGTGTCTACCTTTTTGTTCGATACTTCAACTTCAGTCCTTGAACCCATTTTGTCGCATGTCCAGCTCGGCTGCCGCAGCCTCACCTTCGACCGAGCTCCCACGATGTCGGATCCGATGTCGCGAGCGTAGATCGGACGTGGCCCGTCGCTGTGATTGCGTCCTCACCACAATTTGGAGCCCTTCTGTCTTCGTTAAAAGAAGGCGCGACGAAAATTGTCGACACAGTCGAGGGTTGACACTTCACAGGCGACGGACGACGACGGGCTAGACTCAAAAATGGGTGAGACATGATGGCGGGCGAGATGCGATGTTAGGCGAGAGGCGAGGGCGGTGTCGTCTTGCTTGATGAAGAAGAGTAAGCCTGAAAGGCCAGACTTCTTTGGACTTAAATGGGTCAAAAATGGGAGCTCTAGAAACCCATTAAGGCCCGATCTAAATGAGCTTTAAATTTTGGGATATTGACACATATTAGAGGTGAGAATATCGGATTATCCAATTCGGGAACCACTTGGACCAGATTGGACCGGCTGGTTTGGTCCAGTTCCCAATTCCATAAAAATGGAACCAACAATTGTCGGTCCGGTTCCCGGTTTTGAGGGGAACCGATCGACGAACCGACTTTTTTTTAAAAAAAATATATGAATTTTTTAATTTCTTAAAATAGCAATAAACCCTAAACATAGTAACAACTTTAGTATTTTTTTAATTTTTTTTAATTTTTTTGGCTAAGCGATTAGTTCCATGGAGCTAGTTTGGTTTGGTTCCCGGTCCTAGGATTGTCCAATCCAATTCTCAGTCTTAAAAATTGAGAACCGGTTCTCCCGGTTTGGTTCTCAGTTCCTAGATGGAATCGGACCAAATCGGAAACCGATCATTCCTAACACATATAATCCTTAAACTTTGATACAATGAGCAATGTCGTCCATGAAGTATCAATATGTTTAATGTGATTCCTAAATTTTAGTTGTACCTAAATTTTTAATTTGTCCAATGTGCTCTCTAAATTTTTGGTACATGTTCAATTTAGTTCTTGGACTATACAAAGAAGTTTAATGTTGTCTATAATCTTGAATTAATAGAATGATATTTTTTTGATATTTTCATATAATCTAAGGATTATAGTGAATATTTATCAAATTTTTAGAGATCACGTTGAATAAATTAAAAGTTCAAGGATGTTATTGCATATCGGGTAAAAGTTCATG
Organism: Eucalyptus leucophloia subsp. euroa; assembly: GCA_017140325.1. Classification (NCBI taxonomy): domain Eukaryota; kingdom Viridiplantae; phylum Streptophyta; class Magnoliopsida; order Myrtales; family Myrtaceae; genus Eucalyptus; species Eucalyptus leucophloia. The sequence continues at coordinate 13,053,491 of CM029468.1, forward strand.
AACCATTTATATCATTATCGCTAAAAAATTTTAGCCCATTTTCAATTGGTTGATTAAAGTTTAAATTACCCGTGTATCATATGAGTCGTGACCCCTCTACCCGCATGCGATGTTTTGAGACCTTTTTTTTTTTGGGTGTATCACCAATGAGGCCGGGAAACCCCGGGGGCAACACCCGCATGCGTGTCGATGTTTTGAGACCTTTCACCGTTCTTAAGCCGATAAAAGAACAAACGTTCATAACGAAGTCAAACTTCACCTTTTCTCTCTTCGACATGCTACTTTGTTGCTTCTATTATCTTTGTGGCACTAATAGTTGTCTGCGGCATTTCCTTCCTGATTTATATGGTATCATGATAGATCATATCTCGAGTTTGAATCAACGAAAAAAAAAAAAAAACTCAATCTAAGTAGGTTTCTTTATTTAAGTGATTTGTTATTTTGAGAGGATTTTCTAAACAGGATTTTTTGGATACAAATATACATTGGAATTTTGCTAGGTTTTTACATATTAGAGCTAAAAAGAGTAGTGTTAGGATTTTCTTTATAGGTGACTTCTCGAGAGATTGTGAGATAACACTTATATATTGACACTTTGGATTGAACCATGTAAATATCTAATATCCTCATCATCTATTAATTTCTGTGGAAATTTCTTCTTCACATGTTAGATTTAAATTGCAAAATTCGTCACCTTCCATGTTTTTCAGAACATACTCTTTTTATAGATTCTATGATGTATTCAGCCACCCTGTCAAAAAAGAAGCACAAGGTCCGACAACTTTCATGAAGTGGACTGATTCCATGGCATGTTTCTTGTATACTTAGAACATGTTTTTTGAATTGTTTGACTCTTGCCTCGTGTTTCACTCTCACAGAAGATAAACCGAATTCATCACCCAAGAGTATAAGAAATGAACGCTTCACTAATCGAAGGATTTATTGAGGACTCCAAGGATGATTTCCAATGATTCTAGGACACTTAATTTATGGTGTCTCCTACTTCTCCTAATACATGAATGCAAGGACTAGACAGTCACCCTCTAGATGCGTCCTAATACAATGTATTACATTCAAACAAGGTTCATCCCCTCCCTTGAAAACATTTTGTCTAATCCTAATACATGAACCAACCACGGATATCCAGAGAATGTTCTTCAACTTCACTTGTACTTTGCTCTTTCATGTCTAGCCTGCACATTGCACATGGTCATGCATGCATATCTCATCTGCATTGTGCATCTAGCTCATGTGCACATGGTCGTGCATGCGCATCTCGTTAGCACTGCTCTCGATCAGCCCGTGCCAATCTTGTACACTCGATTGACTCAAGTCGTAGCATTGTCCCCGGCTATTTCTGAAATGCCCTCAATTTGAAAACCCAATATTTGTCGAAAGCCTTCTTTTATTATCACATCCGCTCCATAGGCTTCCATGAAATGTCACCTTCCCTACTTGGCTTACCCACCATCCTTGTCATGCTCATCATGTTGTGTATCGATGGATGCTCGATGGTTCTCCATGTAATTCGGATCGTTGTTATCGAAATGGTGGATTCCATGATTAAATCACAACATCTCTCATTTAAAGTAACTTTGAAGTTATGTTTGTTTTCAATGGGCATCACCTTACAATGAATGTGGAATGTTGTCACGTGAAGATTATTAAAGCCAAAAAAAAAAAAAAAAAATCATATTCATTCAATAAGACGAAATAAGTTATATTATCACATTTTTTTTTTTAAAGTGTATTTCGCCTATTGATAACTACTAGTTCTTCATGTGATAAAGTAGTTTCAAAGTAGGGAAAAAAAACAATTTTGCACCTGTCAATGGTCAGCAATTTGCAATGATGGTAGTGACGTTTCATAAAACAAAATAAGTCTGACAGGAGGGGAGGGAATTTCAAAAAGAATTTCAAATTTCAACCAACCTTAGTCAATATTTTTTGGATTGCTTTTGCGTTGGGGTAAGTAGAGAGATTTTGACGTCATGTATTTGATGGTGATTTTAATTTTAATTCTTTCCCACTATCTTTCTATCAATATTATCGAGTCACAATTGATTTTTTTTTTCACTTTTTATCATGGTTTGATTCTCGATGGATACAAAATCATTCTTCTTTCTTGAAGAGACTTCAAAACTAGTTTAGAACCAATTTAACTTGAAACCCTAGCCAATTCTTTTTATAATCGGTCAGGTTAATTCCCGAATTGAACCAAACTCGGTGCTCACCCCTAACTGGTCGGTCAAAGTTTTTTAAACTATCTTTCTTTTTTTCTTATCTCATTGTTTGCTTCCTTCTTTTTCATATATAGTGACACATTGTTAGTGACTCTGTAATAAGCACGTCAAATAGGTGTTGGGTTGGATAAAAAATGCATAATTCAATTTGACTTATTTTCATATCATATTAATTTAGCGATCCATACCCAACTTCACTTAAATCTAGTTCATACCTAACCCAATGGAGGGGAAAATTACCATAAAATTTTTAAACATTTTGCAACTTTACCAATTCAATCATAATTTTATTTTGTCAATCAAGTTCTAAATCTTTTGTAATGTGTTTATTTAGTCTATCTGGCCAAATTTGGTAGGCTCACGTTGACGTGCACACAATTGTCAAGCCAATGTTGATGTGGCCAATTTTTTTAATAATATATTTTTTTGAATTTCTTAATTTATTTTATATATGTATATTTTTTTTCTCCTCCTTTCTTCTTCCTCTAGTTAGTCACCAGAGCTTAGCAATTAGCTAAAGATAAGGGCTAGCGAGGTGTGACCTTGCCAGTTGATGGCCAGGCTCACCCCTGGCCACGGGTGAGAAAGAGGTCAAGCCTTGCCAAATCTAGCTCGGCCTCACTTAGCCATATCTACTGAGGTTGATCACTGGCCTTGCCTTTGATTGGTTGCCAAGCTCTGGTGACCAACTAGAGGAAGAAGAAGGGAGTGAAAAAAAAAAAAAAAAAAAGATTATAATATAAATAATAAATTTGAAAAAATAAAATATTATTAAAAAAATTTATGTCAAAGTCGATTAGCCAAATTTGGTTGAATGGACTGTCACAATTATAAAAGATTTATAACTTTTTTTGGATAATTTTCCCTCAATCAAGATTTCAATTCTTAGGAATTTTTTTCTTTACCGAATCAATGAGGGAGCTCGAGTACTCAGCTGGAGCTGCAGGTTAGAGGTTCACATGGCACATGAGCAATGTGGGGACGTGGGTAAGCACCGCACTGATGAAAAAGGACACATGCGTGGACAAGTTCCGACATCAAGTCCTGGACGGAGGCATGAAGATGGTCGAGAGGCTAAAGGGTAGTGCATCTCGTTCAATCGATGAACCGGTTTGCTCCCAAGGCATCGTCAATTCAAAGATCCTCAGTCAGTGGAAAGTTGTCCCAACAGCACATATTACAAATTCCAATTTCCCAAACCAGAAAGATCACTATGTTTGCTTACAGCCCTTGCTTTATTTCTTGCAACAGAGGGCCAAAAAACTGTAACGATTTACCAACCTAATTATCCGCCGCTTTTCAGACCTAGCTCAATGCCGCAGCATGAAGCCCTTGGGTTAGGGCCTCAACCTCAGCTTCTAAATTTCATTGATCAAAAGGCTTCTCCACCTTCATGATCAAATTGTCCTGGAAATCACAAATAGCCAACTCAACCCTGGCGAGATCTTATATATTTCTATATATATGTCTGGGTTTTTGTGTACTAAAGTGGGCTTTTTTTTAATCTCATCTCTTTTATTATTTTTTGGCAATTCATTGTACCCATTTGAGTTTGAGGGTAAATGACATATTGATTGAGCTAATTTATGCGATGTAATTAGAAAATGTCCCTTCATTTTCGCACGCTCCCTCCAACGCATCCGATGTAGAGTTGAATCATTGATCAGTTTTGCACCGCCTGGCGTTTTCCTTTCCCCCATGTGAAGCTTTTGAGAACGATATTATTGTAGGTGTTTGGCTCTTCTCTATTTTTACTCACCTATTCTGACGGTGAAAATCTTCACAAGCTACAAGTTGAGATCGAGATTTGGCTGCTAATTAGATGAAAGAAAACGTTTCCATTTGGAATAGTAGTATTAGATAATTCGAGGCATATCAAATCGAGATAATGAAATTTCACTGTAAGTTTTTTTCCCTTATATAATTAGCAAAAAATAACAAATAATAACAAGTAAGAACATTATAAATGGACAAGATTATGGAAAAAAAAATTAAAAACTGGGTCCATTTAGAGAGGATAATAAATTTAAATAACTAGATATTCACCTTATAGATGCTTCTTTATACAATGATTTTTTAGTTGGAAGGGCTCAAATTTGCCGACATCAATTGAGGATACCCTAAATTGATCGGATTGGCCTCGCATTTTTTCGGAGAAAACCACACCTGCGTGAATCGGAAATTCATTCACTCCCTCCTCCCTCCTCTTTTTTGCCTGGTGCCCCGCCACGGCGCATGTCTCTGTCGCCGCTTGCCATTGCGACACCAGCTTAGTCCACCACGCCGGCCTCCGTGAGGATCGCTCGGTGCAAGGCTTGGTCTCGCCGCTTGAGCTCCAAACCCTTTTAGCTGCAGTGGAACAGCCGGAGTGGCGTTACCAAGAGGTCAGGGCGACTTCAATAACCACTAATCTGCTCCGGGGAATGGCGAAATTTCTTCCATGTTTTCTTTCTCTCATTGTTCATGTCCCCTTTGTCAAATCTAGCGACACTGTCAGTAACTTTGCAAGACAAGTATGAGAAATTACATGTTGATGAGAAACGGCATAAGAAATTGCATGAGGTTTTCCGTACCAGTAACCTTTTATAATAGAATATAAGTTTGTACCTATTAGCGACTATTAATTTCTTTTAGTGCATTTAGTAGCTTTGAAAGGTCAAAAAGGAAGTTCAAATCTATATACAGTGAGTTTACACGCATTGATAATGTATTGATTAAGCTAATTTGAACTGATGACCATTGAAAAATCACAATTCTTTGAACTTTGATGACCTTGGATAACGGGTGGGATCAAGTTGAAAATGACTTAACACGAATCGATCTATTTAACCCGTATTAATTCATTTGTATACAATACATTTTTTAGCCATGCAAGACTCTCTCGGACCTAACTTATTCTCGACCCGATCTGGACTTCAATTATAAATATTTTTTTTTCTTACTTGTTGCATTTGAAGAATGGACGACTCTATAGATCGCTCGCTAAGTCCATGAGGGGCCTCGGGTGCTCCGATCGGTCGTGGGTTAAGATTTAGCGCTACACGTGTGCATTGTGGGGACGTATTCCCAACCTAGCTTGGCCACATTGGTTTTTTCTTTTCCTCTGGGGTAATTTTGGCATGTACTGGCAAAATAGAACAGCTCACGTGCTCCTCCTTTTTGTTGAATAGTTGAACTTCAGTCCTTGAACCCATTTTGTCGCATGTCCAGCTCGGCTGCCTGCCGCAGTCTCACCTTCGACCGAGCTCCCACGATGTCGGATCCGATGGCGCGAGCGTAGATCGGACGTGGCCCATCGCTGTGGTTTCGGCCTCACCACAACTTGGAGCCCCTCTGTGTTTGTTAAAAGAAGGGGCGGCCGGAATTGTCGACATGGTCGAGGCTTGTCGCTTCACCGGCGATGGACGACGACGGGCCAGGCTCAACAGTGGGTGAGACATGACGGCGGGCGAGATGCGATGCTAGGCGAGAGGCAAGGGCAGTGTCAGCTTGCTTGATGGTGGCCTTGGTGGAAAGAAGAATAAGCCTGAAAGGCCAGACTTCTTTGGACATAAATGGATCGAAGATGGGAGCTCTAGAAACCCATCCAGGCCCAATCTAATTGAGCTTTAAATTTTGGAAAATTAACACATATAGTCCCTAAACTTTGATATAATGAGCAATATCATCTGTTTAATATGATCCCTAAATTTGAGTTAATTATGCAATGTCATTCTTGAAATTTTAATTTATTTAATGTGATTTTTGAACTTTTAGTATATGGTCAATTTAGTTTTTCAATTATATGAAAATGTTTGATACTGTCTATAAACTTGAATTAATGGAATGATAACTTTAGATTTTTTTCATATAATCTAGAAACTATATTGAATATTTATCAAATTTTAAGAATCACATTAAATAAATTAAAAGTTAAAGGATGACATTGTGCATTTGGTCAAAGTTCATGAATCATTTATGTCACCATCACTTAAATTTTTTTAGCCCATTTCCAGTTGGTCCATTAAAGTTTAAATAACCCGCATATGACCTGATTAAAAAAGTGTGAGTGGTGACACCCCTACCCTCATGCGATGTTTTGGGACCTTTCACCGTTCTTAAACCGATAAAAGAAAAAACGTTCATAACGAAGTCAAACTTCACCTTTTCTTTCTCTTCCACATGCTACTTTGTTGCTTCTATTATCTTTGCGGCACTAATATAGTTGTCTGCGGCATTTCCTTCCCGATTTATATTGTATCGCAATAGATCATATATTGAGTTTGAATTGATGAAAAAAAAAAAAACTCAATCTAAATAGGTTTCCCCAGTTTTTTTTTTGTTTTGATTTTCCAGTTTGAGTGATTCATTATTTTGAGTGATTTTTCTAAGACGGGCTTGTTACTTTGGATACAAATATAGATTGGAATTTTATTAGGCTATTACTCATCAGAGGTAACAATAGTAGTGTTAGGGTTTTCTTTATAGGTGAATTTTGGGAGAGATTCCGAGATGACATTTTCATATTGACACTTTGGATGAATCATGCAAATCTTCGATATCCTTATCATTTATGATTTCTATGGTAATTTCTTCTTTCCGTATTAGATTTGAAGTGCAAGATTCCTTATCTTCCATGTTTTTTTCAGAACATCTCGTTTTACAGATTCGAGGATGTATTCATCTAATAGTACTGACCCGCAGCCCTGTCAAAACGAAGCACAAGTTCTGACAACTTTCATAAAATGGACTGATTCCATAACATGTTTCATATATGCTCATAACAGGTTTTCCGGATTGTTTGACTCTTGTCTCGGGTTTCCCTCTCACTGCAAGATAAACCAAATTCATCACCCAAGAGAGTGCGAAGTGAATGCTTCGCTAATCGAAGGATTTATTAAGATTCCAAGGATGATTTCCAATGATTCCAGTACACTTAATCTATAGTGTCTCCTACTTCTCCTAATACATGAATGCAAGAACGAGACACTCACCCTCTAGATGCGTCCTAATACAATGTATTACATTCAAACAAGGTTCGTCCCCTCCCTTGAAAACATTTTGTCTAATCCTAATACATGAACCAACCACGGACATCAAGATAATGTTCTTCAACTTTACTCGCTCTTTTCATTTCTAGCCCGCAGATTGCACATGGTTGTGCATGCACATCTCATCAGCACCGCTCACCTGGATGACTCGGGTCGTAGCATTCTCCCCTGCCTATTTTTGAAGTGCCCTTGTTTTGAAAGCCCAATATTTGTTGAAAGCCTTCTTGCATTACCACATCCGCTCCACAGGCTTTCAAGAAATGTCACCTTCAGCACCTCCCTTCCACTTGACGAGGTACTCAAGCCTACTAGGCTTACCCACCACCTATTGGTAAGGATTTGGTCCACATCCTTGTCATATGTTGTGTATCGATGGATGCTTGATGGTTCTCCTTGCAACTCAGATCATTGTTATTGAAATGGTGGATTCCATGGTTAAATCACAACATCTCCCACTTAAAGCAACTTTGAAGGTTATGTTTATTGCCACGGGTATTGCCTCACAATGAACGTGAAATGTTGTTGCGTGAAGATTACTAAAGTAAAAAAGAAAAAAGAAAAATCATATTGATTCAATTAGACGAAAGAAGTTATATTTTCACATTTAAAAAAAATAAATTGTATTTCGTCTATTGATAATGACTAGTTCTTCATGTAATAAAGTAGCTTCAAACTAGAGAAAATAACAAAAATTCGACCTATCAAGGGTCAATAAGTTTGCAATGATGGTAGTGACTTTTGATAAAACAAAATAAGTCTGACCCCGTGTTTTGCAAAAAGCTTACTCTTTGTCTTTGCTACATATGAAAGGAATTTCAAATTTCAACCAACCTTAGTCAATATTTTTTGGTAAGTAGATAGATTTTGACGTCATGTATTTGATGGTGATTTTAATTTTAATTCTTTCTGACTATCTTTCTATCATTTTGTCAATATTATTGAGTCACAATTGATTTTGTTTCACTATCATGATTTGATTCTCGATGGATACAAAATTATTATTTTTTCTTAAAGAGACTTCAAAAACCAATTTAGAACCGATTCAACTCAGAAGGCTAATCGGTTCTTCCTATAATCGATTGGTTTAGTTCCCAGATTGAACCAAACTAGGTGCTCACACCTGATTGGTCGGTCAAAGTTTTTTAAAGTATCTTTTTTTTTTTTTTTTTTTAAAAATTATTTTTTTCTTCTCTCATTGTTCGTTCCCTTCTTTTTCACATATACTGACTGAGACATTGTTAGTGACTTCGTAATAAGCACGTCAAAACATCCGTAATAAGCACATCAAACAAGCATTGGGTTGGATAAAAATGCATAACCAAATTGACTCATTTCCATACAATTTTAATTTAGCAATCCATACCAGACTTGACTTAAATCTAGCTCATATTTGAACTAATCAAGGGAAAAATTATGAAAAAAGTCCTAAATCTTTTGCAATTTTGCCAATTCAATTATAATTTTTTTTTTCACCAATCAAGTTCTAAAACTTTTACAACTATGCCAATTCCAATCTATCAAGCCAAATTTGATAGGCCGACATTGACATGGATGCTAGCTCTCCAGCCAATGTTGACATGGCCAATTTTTTTTTAAAATAATATATATATTTTTTGATTTATCTTAATTTTTTTTTATTTTAATTATTTATTTTTCCTTCATTTCTTCTTCCTCTAGTAGGTTATTGGAGCTTGGCGACCGACTAGAGACGAGAGCTAGTGAGGTGTGACCTCGCCAGCCAATGGTGAGGCTTGCTCCCCGCCTGCCACTAGCGAGGGAGAGGTCAAGCCTTGCCAAATTTGGCTTGGCCTGGCTTGACCTCTCCCAGCCATATATGGCAAGGTCGAGCCTTGCTAGCCTCGTCTTTGGCTAGTTGTTAGAGCTCTAAGAAGAAATTAGAGAAAAAAAAGAAAAAGATAAAATAAATAAATAATTAATTAATTCAATAAAATAAAATATTATTAAAAAATTGGCCATGTCAAAGCCAACCGGCCAAATTTGGCCGAATGGACTAAATTGGCACAATTACAAAAAAGGTTTAGGACTTTTTTTGAGGTAATTTTCTCCCCAATCAAGATTTCAGTTCTTAGCAATTTTTCTCTTTAAATTGTCGCCTTTAAAAAACGGGTGACTCAATGGACTAGGTCCCTGAATTGATGGGGGAAGCGGGTACTAAAGTGGAGTTGCAGGTTAAAAGTTCGCATGGCACATGAGCAATGTAGGGCGTGGGTAAGCGCCACGTTGATGAAAAAGAACACATGCGTGGACAAGTTCCGGGATCAGGTCCTGGACAGAGGCATGAAGATGGTTGAGAGCATCTTGTTCAATCGACGAGCAATGGGCTCGCTCTTATGAACCGGTTCGCTCCCAAGCATCGTCAATTCAAAGATCTTCAGTCAGTGGAAAGTTGTCCCAACAACACATATTACAAATTGCAATTTCCCAAACCAGAAAGATCACTTTGTTTGCTTACAGCCCTTGCTTTCTTTCTTGCAACAGAGGGCCTAAAAACTGTAACAATTTACCAACCTAATTATCAGCCACTTTTCAGACCTAGCTCAATGCTGCAGCATAAAGCCCTTGGATTAAGGCCTCAACCTTAGCTTCTAAATTTCATTGATCAAAAAGCTTCTTCACCTTCATGATCACACTGTCCTGGAAATCACAAATAGCCACCTCAACCCTGGCCAGATCTTCTATATTTCTATATTTATGACTGGGTTTTTGTGTACTAAAGTATATATATATTTTTAATCTCATCTCTTTTATCATTTTTGGCAATTCATTGTACTCGTTGAGTTTGAGGGTAAATGATGTATTGATTAAGATAATTTATGCAATGTAATTAGGAAATGTCCCTTCATTTTCGCACGCTCCCTCCAACGCATCCGAAGTAGAGCTGAATCATTGATCAGTTTTGCACCGTCTGGCGTTTTCTTCCCCCAGTGCGAAGCTTTTGAGAACAATAGTATTGTAGGTTGTTTGGCTCCTCTCTATTTTTACCCACCTATTTTGACGGGGAAAATCTTCACAAGCTTCAAATTGAGATTGAGATTTGGCTGCCAATTAGATGAAAGAAAACGTTCCATTTGCAATAGTAGTTTTAAATAATTCGAGGCATATCAAATCGAGAAAATGAAGTTTCACTGGAAATTCTTTTCCCTTATATAATTAGCAAAAAAAATAAAAAATAATTATAAGTACGAACATTATGAATGGAAAAGATTATGGAAACGTTGAAAGCCTTTAGGGAAAAAAATAAAAAATTGGGTCCATTTAGAGAGGATAATAAATTTAAATAACTAGATATTCACCTTATAGATGCTTCTTTATGCAATACATTGCATTTAGCAAGATTCACACCACTCCCTTGAACACATTTTGGCTAATAGTAATACATGAACCAACCACAAACTTCAAAGAGAAAATATACTTGAAGACTTGCTCTTTACTCATTCATGTCTAACTCAGTATGCTGCACTCGTTTGCCCATGCACATCCCGCCTGCACTCGGCCAGCCTGTGCCAAGCTCCGTGGCACCTAGTGGCTTGGATGGTGAACATTCTCCCCCGCCTATTTCTGAAATGCCCTCGTTTTGAGAAGCTCAATACTTGTCGATAGCCTTCATAAATTGCCGCATCCACTCTGCAGATTGCCATGAACTGTCATCTTCCGTAGGCAAGGATGGCAAGGATTTACTCCATGCTTGTCATCCTCATCGTGTTGTGTAGAGGGCTTGATGGTCCTGCTTGCAACTCGTGTCACTGCCATCGAAATGGCAGATTTCGTGCTTGAATCACAGAATCTCTCATAACCTCAAAGGCCACGTCTGCCGCTTATGGATATCGCCTTTTGGTGAACATTCTGTCACTCATCTCTTCAAAGATTGATGAAACATCTGACATTAAAACCACGGTCCTGCTTCATCAGGTTGAGTCTGCTTTGTGTGGATATTCTGAAAACCTGATCGGCAGGCCACTTCTGGGAGAAGGTCAATCCTTCCCAATAGAAAACGTAATCTGTAAATGAATGAGGTTGATGAACACCAGCTAAGCTATCTTCCGACTTCTAAAGACAACAATCTAAAGAACCCTGAAGTAATGTTAATATGTGCCAAGATAATTCCTGAAAATCTTGTCAACAATCTTGTCTTTCTGTTTTTTTATTTTTCTTTTGTTGCAATTTAATCACTGATCAGGGAGCAGGCCGGACTCTAAGTCATTCTGGTCTCCAGCGTTAGGGACCATTGTCAGCTCGTCGGCCCTCTTGACCTGATGCTTCCAATCCGTCTGAATCAATGTGTAAGTCATCAAGCACACACAGGAGATCTGGGCTGCCAGGAGTCCGAACCACAGCCCGCAGAACCCGACTTTGAATTGGAACGTGGTGAGCACTGCGACGGGCAATCCGACCACGTAGAACGAGAACAGGTTTATGCGGGCCCCGACGTTGGGTCGGGCTGTCCCCGTCAGGACCCCACAGGATGCGGTTTGAGGGGAGTTCCCGAGCTCACAAAGGCCGAGGATCGGGAGTGCAGAGGAGACCAGTTTGAGGATCTGTGGATCGTCTGTGTAGATCCGGCCCCACACCGACCGGATGGCGATCATGAAGATGAGGGCGGTGAGCCCGAAGGCGACCGCTGAGGCAATCCCAATAATAGTTATGAGCTGGGCTCGGGATGGGTGCCCCGCGCCCAGGGCCTGCCCAATGCGTGCGGACAGGCCCGAGCTGAGTGCAAACGGGAACGTGTACAGCAATCCGGTCGTTTGAATCAATATTCCCATTGCTGCGACTGAGGCCTTGGGGTTGCTGACCAGGCCACAGAGGAAGAGCATGATCTCGTACCACCACCACTCGAGGCACACTGAGACACAGCTTGGCAAGGCCAGGGCCAGAAGCGGCCGCCACCCCTGGAGGATTGAGGGGAGGCTGGCCCCGTGCCACGGCTTCAGGATCGTGTCTGATGTGGCCAGGTAGATGAGCAGGCCGAGGTTGAGGTTAATTGTGTTCCAACCAAGGGCAAGCGACACACCCTTCACACCAAGGCCCAAGTAGATCACCAGGAAGTAGTTGATGGGCAAGTGCAGGATCACCGACCAGACACAGGCTATTGTGAGGGGTGTGGTCACGCCCTGAGTCCTCATAAAAGTTCTCAAAGGATGGAGGCAAGCCTGGGCAAAGAGCTCAGGGATTGAGAACACCATGTAGACCTGGGCAATGCGGGTGATCTCCAGGTCCTGGCCGAGCCAGGCGAAGATCGACTCCATGTTGAGCCAGAGGGCCGAGATCGGGACGCACACAAGGAGCATCAGGCACAGGGTCTTCTGGTACGTCTGGCTCATGACTGACCACCGCTTCGCCCCGAAGGCCTGGGCACAGATTGGGTCCATGCCTATCGCAAGGCCCTTCAGGATTGAGTTGCCCGTAATGTTGCTAAAGCCAAGGGCTAGGGACCCACCGGCCAGCTCATCCTTGCCGAGGTGGCTAAGGAAGAGCATGGAGATCACCGACCTTGAGAAGATGAGCAGTGTGGTCATCACGATCGGGCATGCGATCTTCATGAGCGACTGTAATTCCTCTCCAGCCTGTGAAGACTTTCCATGGAAATTTGCCAATATTAGGCACAATGACAAAAGTAGAAGTCCTGGATTATACCACAACTTCAACAAATTCAATCACAATATAGAAATATATGTCACCCAGGAATGGCTATGCAAAGAAACAGTACTAACAATGAAGTTTGAGACAAGTCCACAGTACTGAGCTGAGCTGGGTTGACAGGGATGTGAAAAATAGAGGACATACAAGTGCACCAACAAGTTTCAATAGCAATTTATTACACTCTTCAAGCCCAGGGACATCGCTAAGAGATTATTCCCAGACAAATAACTAGATAGGACACTGTAGACTGATCTTCACCTTCAATTTTTTTCTTTCATTATTGAGCAAGAAAGAAGATTGATCGTCTCATATTCAAAGGTAAAACTAGTGTCCTGAAGACCGACGAGCCGAACAAGAAAGAAGGAAAAGCTTTCTTCAATTCTGGTAGAATCTCTGGAACTGTCATATTTAGTTTGGATATGACCTTATGCCTTGATAAATGATCAACCTAGGGGTTAATCTATATATATATATATTCGACAATAAAGTCTCTCTGAAACATAGGAGTTGATCACTTTGATATGGGGGGTGGAGTCTTTGACGTGAATAATGATCCCCCAAGAACTCAATTTAATGTTCTTGTCACCCGCAAAAAATGAAAATTGGCTCTCTCCAGCAAAAGAGTAGAAGTTGAGATCTCACCAAGGTACAAAGGACACTACAAGTAGATTGTATCTGCCGAATATTATTAAACTATATCGGACTCGTTAGTGAAACTAAAATGCATATGAGTTTTAAGTGTACGTGCAAAATTTCATCAAAGTTTGGAAGTTGTCACGGAAACTAGCTAGCACATACCAACTATTGAGTCGAGATTAGGTTCCCAATGAGGAAAACTAAAACCTGCACGAGATCCTACAGGGCTCTTGCAATGCAGTCCCAAATACTCAGAATCCGACACTGTGGATTGAGTCAGGGAACCCGTAAACCTAACTGGTAGTCGCTATCCCAACACCACTGAGCCGTCATGTGCTAACAATGCGCGCTAAACAACATCTGTCCTAGAGAAATTAGTATCTGTACTGGTGCGTCCTAATCCTCAGGGGACAACTCATCGCCTTATGGTAGGCCCACAGCAAATTGCCAAAAAGTAAAGTCGAGTTGAATATTTCTGCAGAAAAAGCGAAAATGAACTTTTGGAATGAGATGGCCAGTGGGAAACCCAGACCATGTGTATCATTTTCTGGAAAGTTCCCGCTGAAATACTTTTGGAAAAAGGTCACCCCTGGTCACGCTGATACAGAGTGAAAAAGAGGCCTTTAAAGCCCGGTCTCTGAAAAAGCGAAAAGCTTTAGTTCATTGGAGAACAAGATAGTGGGAAGAAAGAAAAAAAGAACATGACACTGCAAGCGTACGACCACATGATCCTTCCATTTTCCTACTTATGTTGCTGCCTGTACACATACGAGGATTCTCAAAAGGTTATGCAGATCACAAGCACATGCGGTTTGATGGGTGCGTGCGAGCACACGCGTGTGCATCATTGGATTTGATCGAAACATTGTGTCGGATCCACCTCATCTTAGGATTCACATACATTGAACTTCCGTGCACTCAACGCATGTGATGGTAACTTCTCGATGACTGGGTAGTGGACTGAGAAGAAAAGCGCAAAGGGGACGTAAAGTCATCCTAGAAAACATTCTACCTTGTTTCCTGGGATCATGTTTGTCGTTCATAAGTCTTCTTCTAGTCAAACATTGATTTTAGGCAGGCTATCTATGCCCTCAGAAGCCCTGGGATTTTAGGCAGGCTATCTACGCCCACAGAATCGCTGGACTCAAAACGAAAGGAATGATGTTTGACCCATCATTACTAGCATAGATCTAAAGAGTCTAAAGCATGATAGACAAATGTCGAGTCTACAGTTGAGCGTGTTGGGTTGGGAATTCAACGCTGCTTAATTCTCTTTCACTCTGAGGGTAGATCTAACAAACATCAATGAATAAAACATGCTGAACAATTAATCACGATAATTAACTTCTCTTGTGATACGATGACCTGCAATCACTTTTGAGTAGAATGAGACGTAAAACTGAACGGAGCCAGAAGATCAAGCGGTGTGGAGTTTGGCTCTCCAGACTTTTAGAATTGACAATGTGATATACTGATATTATAGTAAAATAATGATCCATATGACTTTAATGTTGAAACGTTGAATTGTCCAAGGATGTTGAAATGCCGAAACATGTCCTTATGTCAAATTTGAAAGAGAGCTAACTTTGTTTGAGTCATCATTCCACACTTTCGAGTCGAAACACTTTCAAAGGTTTTGCATAAACAAGAACGCCCCCGCATCTTATGCCTTTGCTCATCGGAGCATGCTTCAACATTAAACTCATATTGATTAAAAATATTAAAAAATTAAAAGAATTGATTCTAATTGGAAAAATAGCCTTAAAAGAACACAAAGCGCACTTCTGAATGATTTCTGTAAATCAAATCTTATGTCGCTTGAAATTAAAAACCTATTTCATTTTGACAAAACCTTTAGTTTTTACAAGGAAAAAGAAGACAAAGTTTTGGGGGAAAGACAAAGTTCCAAAAAAAAGGAGAACTTTTGGGGGAAAGATTAAGGAAGAACTGAAGAAGTCTTTAGAGTAAGAAAATAAGAGAGCTGTCTCCTATAGCTCCATCTCTTTGAAATCTGCAGATATTGGAGACAGAAAACAGAAGCAGTGCTTCGTCTTCCCCTTTCTTTTGGGCACAAGAACGATGTCATTTATAAGAGAAAAGGGAATAAAATATAGAAGTAGAAAAAAGGACTTTTAACTGCAGTTCCCCCTAGGGCATAGCGAGGTGGGATCCACGTGGATTCCAATTGGCTCCAAACCCACATGAAAATGATAGCTTCAAGAAACCAAACAAATCAAAACACTAGGAGGATACTTACGCTTACCGATCTTATGTTTGACTCCCCCAAAAATGCCAAAAAATTTCAACTTTTCCTTCTTATTCTTCTTTTTTTGTTCTTTTCGTTTTTCAGTTTCCCCATTTTCTCCCACGAATTTGGTCCTACCCCAGGAGATCATTGTCATTTGTCACACATCAAACGAAAATGGTAATATCCCAGGAGAGAGAGTTCTCTCTTTTGGAAGAAAAAAGATCATTCTTCCCCATGAACGGTAGAAACCTCAAGAAACAAAAAACAAATTAACCTATTCATCGTACATGCAGGAACCAATGCAGAACATCAAAAACTTCCACATCATTCCAAAAAGAAAAAAAAGAAGAAGAAGGAAGAAGAAGAACAAGGAGATGGTAATATGTGATAAATAATTAATTGATCACCTGGTTCAAGGGGAGCTTTCCAAGAGCGGCAATGACTGGGAATCTCTGCGAAAGCCTGTGCAAGAATCTGCCTTCTCTTGATCCTCTCATTGTTTCTTCTTCACTATTACACTCACCATCATCGCCGTCGTCTTCCTCTTCTTCTTCTTCTTCTTCCTCTTCTTCTTCTGCTACTTCTTCCTTTAAGCCATCAAAACGGTCTCTGCTTATAGTTTCAGCAGATTTGCTAGTTGAGCACATGTTTTTCCCCCTTTAGGGCTCACGCAAATGGACAGAGAGGGACACTCAAATTAAGAGAAGCAAAATGGACTGGAAGCCAGAGGGGAATATGAATAATTCTGAATGTAGGTCTCTATGACCGCTCAACAAAACCTGCAGAATTAACTCTTCAAGCCCGAACGTACGGCAGCCATGAAACTGAAGTTATTTTTGTTTCTTCAAGCCAGAGACTACATAAAGAAACAGAAAGCAAAAAACAAGGAGATGGAAAGGGAGCTTAAGAGTGCCACATACAATGTGACCTTAGGGAGAGCCTCGGCAATGGAAAAATGGAAGAATCACGAAGGAGGAGGAGGAGAAGGAGGAAGTAAAAGAAGAGAGAAAAGAGAGTTGTGTTGCATTGGGAAGTGGAGACCACTGCAACAAAATTGCTTGGAACTTCACATCAGTTGGCCTCGATTTATAGACACCAATCAATGGAATAGTTACTTTTGGGCAAGTGGGAAAAAATTAGAATTCTTTCATGTCACATTTAATTTATATATAGTTCCGATCACGTTGGCTATCACGGACCGAATGTTTTCATTCAAACTGCATATTCTAAGATTGGTGTTGTTTGATCAGATGCGGATGTTATGACGCTAATGCGATGCAATATGGTTGTTACACAAAATTGTCCAAACTGTTGTAATTTCTGGTGTGATTGGAAAGGCTTAAAGTGGGGTTGGGGATATGTCGCAGAAAAATGAGTGAAGACAGAGAGCAGAACTCTTTTGCTTAACCCAAAAAGAAAGATAACCGCCACTTTGTTTTTGCCATGACTTCTTTCTTACTCTTTTCGGGTCAACATCTTCAGGGTATGTATATGTATATGAATGTATATATCTATATGCATAATAAATCATACATTTACTTCCATTCTTAAACGTAGCTCAGTAGTCGATTAATACAATATAAGCCATTCTAAGGCTCCATAAAAAATAAATTACTTGAAAAACATTTTTCTAATAATGATTGATTCTATTTCATATGAAAATAAATAAACGAAAAATATTTTCATTGTTAACGAAAATGTTTGGACATAAATTGTTGTTGGTAATAAAAACATTTTTATTAACTAATTATTTCAAACAATTATATTTAGGAAAATATTATCCAAATCTTATTTTCGACAAAACTAACGGAGCATAATTACATGCTACTCTTTTTTGCTTTTCCTGCAATGATTACATACTATTCTAATATATAGGCTGCGAGAACTACTTTTTCCTTGGGTATTTCCAAGAGCAGCTTCCGTGCGCCTTTGTGGTGCTTTTGCTGGGTTCGGCAATTACAGTCTCTGGTTTTTGGGAAATTTAGATGGTTTGAGCTTAAATGGCAATTTTAGGAAGGATTTTGCTAATGGTCAAAACCCTACTTAAGGAAAAATTATAATTTCAAATGACTGTTTCTCTCATGTTATGTGTGCTACAACACTGCATCGAAAATCGAAACCTTTCCTTATCAAATAAATTGATAAGTGCCCCAAGGGCATTCATTAACAATACCCTATTTAGGCATTTAGATAAATAAACAAGCCTCTTCAGGGTTTCATCCATGTTGCTTGCATCATACGAATGCCATGTTACTTTATTTCACATCTAAGGTCGAATATAATTGAGTACCCAACCCACCCAAACCTCAATGCTTGTAAATGATTTAGGGTTTCGAGTAGTAGGACGATTTTGGATCAACTACCGAAAGCCCCGTCTGGGATTTCGGATGCCTTTAGAATTTTCTTGTAAGGACATCATATATCTAATCGTGATGTATTAAAAAGTAAAATTCCCATTATTTCCTTTAGTGTCCTTAGGTTATTAAGTAAATATACAAGATCCCAAAACAAGATTAGTGATAGCCTAATATTTTGAGTAACAATCACCATCTTAAGCCTGACTTCTCATTTTAGGATTGCTAGATTCTAGAGTGCGGCCATAACTTATCTTGATCGTTTTCTCAATTTTATCTTTTCACGACGATGTAGGCCTTTCAATTTGGAGATCCACAATGCTGTGAGTTCCAAATAAACGATCGTGCTTGGAAATTTGAGATGGTTTATTATGTACTTAATTTGAGACAACTGTTATTAAAAGTCATTCCTACGGGATGGGTAGTCGGGTTTGGGTTCTTATATCAAAACTTGTACTGGGTTAGTAGTTAACCGGACAGATCCAGGACGAGACATGCCGCCCCTGAAAGCTCTTTAGAAATGCTGAACCAAACGCAACTTTAGTAATTAACCGGACAGATCTGGGATGAGGCGTGCCGTCCCAAACTCGTCCAGCTTCCCTCTCTACCCGCATGTGTCGAGGCTTTCGTTTTGCTTTTCGGTTTATTCCCAGAATCGGATTGTAAAAGTTTGCTCTTTACCGGAGCCCACCCAGGAGTCTCAGATTTTACCGAAAGAGAAACAAAAAATTTGCTCTCTTAGTCTCAATGCAGCGAACCATAATTTCTGCCACGTGCCTATGAACCCTAATTAATTCGAAAGTGGGAGAAGAGAAAATCGGATTATGATTTATTGCGCAACAGATGATGCAAATGCAATCTCTGATTGGGGCTTTTCCACTAAGAAATAAAGTGGTTGCCCCCACTTAATAAAACATGTAACTGGTCCCCAACGAATTGTTTAGTGCCGACTTTCGTTGCGCTAGGTAATGATCGCGTGAGCCGAATGATTCGGGCAAAGGGGGGAAGCGAAAAAAGGGAGTGTTGGATGCTTCAAGACAGACGACCGTCAAAATCTTTCGTGACCTACCAGATTTCGTGGCGATGTTAGGTGATGGAATAAATTTTCACGACCAATGATCATGGGACGGATTAAAATTTAATTTTGTGGATCACATGGGAGATTTGTCGGTCGTTTTTTTTGAGGTATAAATTTCAAAGTCTCGATGTGGATGTGAAGTGATTTGGTCGGAATTTATTTTAGAAAATTTCCGTCATAAGGATTGCCAATGTCACAAAAGAGTCTTGATTGCGACGACTCATTTGATTTTGAATGACTAACCATTGTTCATATGATTAGCAATTAGCCACATGCGGAGATCTTTTTGTTTTGTTTTGTTTTGACAGGTAATAATAATGATAATCTTATTTTTTTTAATGAGTGGCTCTCGGATATCGACTGATGAACGTCTCTTCAATAAATTATGTAACACCACTAAGAACACAGATTTTGCTTTTATCGCCTTGTTATTAAACTAATGCTTCATTTATTTCACAAAAATAAATGATTGGAAAAATATATATTTTTTAAATGACTGTTTAATTTGCTTAAAATAATTGGTCAGTGAAAATATTTTAACTATCAATATCAATTTATATTTAAATATTTTCATAAATGATGAAGATATTTTTTCGTTCACTCATTCTTTTCTAAATAAATGCACTCTATGTTCAAAAAATCAACATATACTATTTGATGATTAACTTAACAACTTTCCAACTAACACATGCGTGGAGGAAATCTCATACCAGAGTGGAAAAGGGGCTGTGCTTCCCCCCAACTTTATTGTGCTTGTTTCCTCGGACTTTGCTTCTCCTTAATTTGTCTGCTTGTGATGGGTACGAGGTTTTTGTCTTGGAATTTCTAAAAGATCGTGCAGAAATTGGCTACCTGGATTTATTGCCGAAGACTCCAGCTCACATCTTGCCTAAATAATCCAAGAACACGGCGATGAAGCAACTACGAGACACGGGACTAATACCGACTCAGTTTATTTCAAGATAAATAAATAATTTAAAAAATATTTTCTTAAGAATAATCTCTTACGTCGTTGGAATAGTTAGTCAATGAACATTTTTTTTGTTATTAACAATAATTTACATCTAAATATTTTTGTAAACGATACAAAAATATTTTTCATTGATTCATATTTGTAAACAATATGAGTGATTTCTTTTTTAAAAAATGTTATCCAAATCATTCATTTTTCGCCACCTTTTTATATGAATGACACAGTTTTGGAGCAAATGTGGGTTAGAACTTAGAATGATGTAGGGGGACGTTAGGGAGTGATTTTATCACATGTGGTACAAATTGTCTTTTCAAAATCATTAGAATAATATTGTTAAATTATAGAAGTTATAAATAGTTCCTGCCAATATATATTTACAATTATTAACATCCTCTGTCATGTATTATAAACTTGACCTTACATATGAAACGTAAGATCTAGCTTTATCAATGAAAGTTGACATAATATAAAATTTTAACAATTGTACCCATCTTCATTCAAAAGTTTAAAGGAATTAATAATTGATTTAGATATATTAACTACTTCACATAACCTATTTCTATGCATGGCAACAACCATAAATCACCAATTCAGGACGGCATGGTGATCATGTAGATCCATGGTCTCTCTTTAACAAATTGAGTCGCGATGACAATTCTTTGCCTAACAAACATGTTGATCATGAGATTCTTCCTTAATATTCACTAAAACACAAATCCACATTGGGGCTCACTAGTCAATCATCGTTTGATGCAAATTTTTTTAAATGCGCAGTAGAATAGCAATCTCTCATCCCAATGATATCACCAAGAGAGAAGCCCAAATCTAACCCATTAACATGTCCTGTTAAACCTATTTTTACTCAAAATGCTTAATTGAATGAGTGGCCAAGATAGGGATCACCAGTGTTCAGCCCCTCATGACCAAGAAGAGGGCCACTAGAGGGTCGCCACAGCCACAATGGGTGGCGCACAACCTTGATCTGGCCATGTGTTGCCTCACAAACAAGTTTGAAAAAAGAGAGGAAGAAATCGACTCATTGAGGCTTGGGCTGATGGACGCTGGAATTGACAACAACGAAAGAGGGACGATGGGCAGTGTGAGAGAGAGAGAGAGAGAGAGAGAGAGAGGCAGGGAGGGAGGGGGAGAGGGAGGGAGAGATTAGGGCTTCGTATTGGGAGTTTGAAACTCATCTCTAGCAACCAATCTAATTGGGTAGCTAGAGACCTAAATTTTGGTCATACAATGCCAGTTTTAGCGACCGAGGTTGGAATTGACAACAACAAAAGAGGGGCAATGGGCAGGGAGGGGGAGAGAGAGAGAGAGATTAGGGCTTCATATTGGGAGTTTGAAACTCATCTCTAGCAACCAATCTAATTTGGTAGCTAGAGACCTAAATTTTGGCCACCCGATGCCAGTTCTAGGGACCGAACACATGTTAAGTCATTTGGTCGCTACAGCCTCTCTTCTACTAATCGAATGTAGGTTGTTAGAATTGCCCCTAGGTTTTGGTTGCCTACAAATCATACTTTTGGTAGCGACTCTACACCGTAACAAATCTTATATAGGTAGACCTTAACAATAGTTTTATCAAATGATTTATCAAATGACGCAATGTGTGACTCTTAATAACAATTGAATATAACTTACTTTCTTGCCACGTCACTTATAATTCTGGTATTAACGATCTGGCCCTACTATAATTGAGCAACTCATTATAGTTTTTATTGCATCATTCCGTGAATAAATTTCGTAGGGCGGTGTCTTTATGCCCCGGACATCATAGGGCAAAAGGGTACATTCTAGTGGGATTTGCATAACTCCTCCCCTATGAAGAGACAGAGTTCTATCTAAATAGGACACATGTCGGTCACTTCGAGGCAGACATGTGAACTTTCAAAAATTTATGATTAAACCTTGCCTCATTGCGAAATGATTACTCTAAGCTATAGACCACTGAAATGATTTTGTTCCTTACTAAATTATATTTGTTGAGTAGGGTGTGGATTTAGCATATCTTTTGGATTGTCGAACCTGTGAAACTGTTTAAATTAACTTAAATATTCTAGCATCGGGTTGTCTCATGTCTTGTACTCATAGCTTGGTCTCATCTGATGTTGGGAAGTGCATCAGCAAGCTCTTCCTAACCTAGCGAAGCACACTCTTACCTTGTGAAGAGAAAAGGAATAAATCGAGAAAATAAAGTTTTTAAAAAATCTACATTCTAAAATAAGTACGTCTATATGTGAAAGGTAAAATTTTTTTGAACAAAATACTTTACCAGATTTAACTTCGATATAGATAGCTTTTATAAGCCTAAAAGAGCTTCCCACTTAAACAAGAAATCCACTAGGTGATGCTTCTAGAATCACATTCATATATATTTTTTAAAATTATCACTTAAATTTTAGAGTTAATACTACAAAAAATCTCAAATCAATACATCCAAACCACATTTATCCCAAATTAATTTTTATGTCACAAAAAATTCCGAACTGATACTCCTCTACTCTTCATTAGCTTATGTCCAATATCTTGTTAAATTGCTGACATGGAAATACATGTAACAAACAAATTAAATGATTGGTGTGTAATGTGGATCTAACGTGGAAATTCAACATTAATGAGTCTATTAAAACATGGCGTTTTGGGGAAGCTAGATTTGAAGAAAATGAACTGAAATTGAAAAATTTGCTCAAATCTGCTAGTTTTGCCTTACAAGTTCTTTCACGTTATGTTAAGATATCTAATTTTGCCCCAATTTTGTCATTAAATTCTAATAGATTTGTTACAAGTATACCATAGTAAGAGTTTTTGTGAGATGAAAAATTAATTTGGAATAAATGTGACATAAATGTATCAATTTCAAATTTTTTGTGACATGAAATTTAGCTTGAAAGGTGGCACTGATGTACTAGTTTGAAATTTTTTATGGTAAAACTCTAAATGCCCTAATTTTTCAAAACAATTTTTTTTTTTTTTTTTTTATAACGGCCATTAAAACGAGACCATATGTATTAAGCAGTTCTGGTTGAAATTCTGTAAATACAATGAAACTCAATTTTACCACGAGAGAAATAAATTAAATATATGTTCTGATCCAAAAAGTAAAGCTAATGATTAGGTTGGTGGAGCTCGTGTTGACAACTGCGAGTCTGTACTGTTCTGAGACCATTTGCTTTAGATAACCACCCCCATCTTTGGTTAAGAATGACTGAGCTCAACAATCGAGGATATTCAACTGTTATATATTATCATAAATTTTAACAATTTGAAAAGATTAACTAGGGGCGTGTTTGAGTGAAATAATTTTTAACAAATTAATTTTCTGGATTTTCACGTTTTTAATTTGCTGAGAATGGACAATTAATGAAAAATCATTTACAGTTAAAGAAAATATATATGCTTAAAATTAGGAAGATGAATTTCCTAACCCGAGAAGGAGGAAAATTTATGAGAAAATTATTTACCAAAAACCATTTTAATTTTTCATTAATTTTTTTCTTGAAATAAACGCACCCTAAATTGAATCTTAATTCTAAAGACTTAATTGGGTTTTCTCATGTATTATACTCATATGGTCTCATATGATGTTGGGAAGTGCATTAGCAACCTTTGCCTAATACTGCAAAGCACAGTCTTGCTTTGTAGAAGGGAAGGGAATAAATCAAGAAAAATGAAATTTGAAAAAAAAAAATCTACCCTCTTAAATGAGGATGTTTATACTAAAAATGCTATGAACAGAAAATAGTTTTTGAACAAATTACTCTACTAGGTTCAACTTTGATACGTAGCTTTCATAAGTTTAGAAAAGCCTTGCAATTAAATGAAAATTGTCACTTAGATTTTAGAGTTGATACCACCAAATGTCTTAAGTTGGTACATCCATACAACATAACTAATTTTTTGTGTCACAAAAAAAAAAATTCAAATTGGCATACTCATGACAAATTTACTATTTGTTAGTTTCTGTTTAATGTCCTAGTACATGCCTAGCAAACAACTCGGATAATCAACATGTGATGTGGATCCGACGTGGAAAATCAAAATAAATGGGTCTCCCAAACTACATTGTTTTGGGGAAGCCAGATTTGAAGAGAATGAACTAAGATTGAGAAATTTGCCAAAATTTACTAATTTTGTAATGAGAGCTCTCTCATTTTCCAAACATACATTGAATCTCCAATTTGTTTTGATTTTGCTCTACAATTTTGGTAAATTTATATGGATATACTAGTTTGATATTTTTTGCAATATAAATATTAGTTTGGAGTAAATGTGATATAAGCATATCGATTTTACATTTTTCGTGGTATAAACTTTAAATGCTCTACTCTTGGGTTCCCATTCTTTTTGGGTGTCCTTCTTTTGCATCGGCTTCCTTTCACTCATTCTGACTTGTTGTCACTATGAGTGAATGTTTTGGCACTGGTTTTTTTTTTTTTTTATTTGGTTAAAGCTATTTATAAATCTACTTATAAATTCTCACCTTTATCAAAAAAAAAAAAAAAATTTAAATGCCCTAATGTTCAAAACAAGTTGTTTATAGCAGCCATTGGAATGAAGCCACATGTATCAAGTTGCTCTAGCTGAAATTCGAACCCACTGAAACTCAAAGAGAAATAGATATTTAACTTGATGTTCTGTTCCAAAGTGGAAAGCTCATGATGAAGATTGTGGAGCCCGAGGACCACTCGCTTAAGAAAATCACCCCCATCTTCGGTTAAGAATGATTGAACTCAACAATTACAAATGTTCAACAATTTCATATATATTACCACAATTAATAACAAATTCAGAAGGTGAATCGAAATGATTTTATATCGGGGAGACTTCGCACGAAAACTTGCTAATGAACAGACGGACGAATGTAGTGGACGAAGATATTTCTGAACAATTAATTCCCCCAGTCCCCCTTTATAAGCAAGTTGTACTTATTATTTTTATTTTATCTAACTTTAGGACTTTAAATTTCGTACACAAGATTTCAACAAGCATTTATTCCATCCAGAAGTAAATGCTTCCTTTATAAACCCTGTTTTTTCCTTTAAGATTCCTTACAATAATGATGGTACTTTTAAATTGGATTACAAAATTATTTCCAGGAGCATTTGAAGTAGGACCTACTATCCTGTGAAGGTGTGTTTTGATTATTTCATATTTTTCACACAAAAATTTACTAATTTTCTATAAAGTGAAAAAAAAAAAATTCTAGCGGCCCTAATTGTTAATGTTTACCATTTGTCAGATAATCAGAATGTTTGATCTTGAAAGCTCAAATTACAAGCAAATTCTTGTAAGTGGAAACCATCCCAAACACTCGCAACGAATGAAAATACTCGATCACTTCTTTTTCGCCAATGTTTGGACATATTGTGACACCCAAAGTCTTATGATGGTTCGGTGAGATCCATGATGTGAATGTGATTCATAACTAAGAAATCATCTCAAAATAATTATTTACAGTTCTCTTTTTATACACTCATCTCACGTGAAATGTGTAAGGTCAATTAAATAGAATCACAGTAGGACTTCCTATAGTAGATGCATGATTTAAGGAAGGATTTGGCCCAACACAATCCAACGAGGGATGGGGAGTGATTACTAGAGCAAGAGGGCTCAAGCAAAGTGCAACTCTTGACAAGTTTATAAGATGGTGAAATGATATGAATGGATTTGAACTTGCGTTAAATAGAGGGAGACTCGCGTTGGATGACATAATTGGTTTTAAGGGGAGAAGGGGAGGGTAGTTTGTGACACCCAAAGTCCCACATTCGTTGGGTAACGCTTTGTGATTTGATTCTCAAATTAAGGTTTACATTTAATGATTGCCACCTTATGTGGTTATTTAAGTACAAATTTTGGGAGTTTGACTCATGTGGAAGGGGCTAAGTCATTCAAATATTGGGCTCAACAAATTTTGTGGGATAGGAATTTATCATAGATAGCTTTACGAATAAAAGATTATTAGACAATGAGACGATAAACTATGAGATGATACATGAATACCTTTTATATTCTAGCATCGAATGAGATGGACATCACTAATGCTTATTCTTTGATTTTAAAATTCAAGGGCTCAAGCACAAGGACATAAGCACTTGTGGCTTGGGAAACACCCTATAAACCCTATGAACCAGTTAAGTCCAAATCTTTGACTTAAGTACATAGGTGTCTTAACCTAAAGCAATTTGCATGCAATTAGTGGGATTTGAACAAGCGCCCTTCAATTTTTTGGTAGAAAATCCCTTGATGTTCCAACCAACTACATCAAAGCCTAAGGGTTTCAGCTCAAGTAACAGTTGAGAATCACAGTTGCATGTGTACTTGGTGGAGGCAATAACTTTCATAGTTGGACACCATGAGGTGATAGTGGTACCGACTTATTACCTGTCGAGTATACAGAACAGAAACACACCGAAAGGAAGCATAAACAAATGAAATCGATGTGCAACTTACTCCTTTCGCTGTCCAAGACATAAATTAATACATTCTTTTTAGTCCCAATTCCACCGGGCATTCAAAGTACTTTTTAACCTAAAAAGTCTACATAGGACCATTTTTCTTCCTAATCCTTGCCTTGATTGAGTCATTACGGTCACGACTCTCTTAAAAGTGGCTCTTACAATACTCCATCGGCCTAATTAGCTTCCTTTGCTATTGCATATCCAAGCTGTTTTTGTACGGCAATGTCTTTTCATTCCTACCATTTCTTGACTTGTCCGTGACTGGACTGACATCTCTAGAAATTATAGTCAACTTTAAACCCCCACTGATTCGTCCTTGCTAGAGAGCAAATGGGTGGAACTTCTTTTCGAACAATATCATCGGTAATGAAGATTTTAATATTTGACAGAGAATTTTGTTTGCTTTTCTTTTGAAAAAAGTTCAAAGGAGCTAGCACCTTAAGCCATTGGCCCCGAAGCCTATAATCTATCACTACTCCTCGATTATAATTATTGTTAGCAATTTTTTTTATATTGCCTTTCGTTTTTTCAAGCAGGAATCTGACTAGGAGGCCATTATCATAATTGCACGCCTTTTATATGTTTTTGGCCAAAATGATGATGCTTGGAATGTCATCAAATGTTTTCAGTCATGTTCCCATATCTTGGAGCCATCCTTTGAAAGTAGAATATAGATAAATAAATCTCAGTGAGAAAATACTATAAGCATTGTTATGCTTTTTCGATGCTCTTTGGCTGTTGAAGTTCAATCATACGCGCTTGCGTAGGCAGGAATGATGAATGTTCATGTTGGTGTCTCCCTTTCCCTACACAGACTATATTGTTAGGTCTCAATGTCGACCTGAGGATTCGGAAACATATGCACAGTGTTCTTATGAGAGATGAGTGGTCCTGTAATGAAAGTAATTAACTCCAACGTCTCAAACGAAATGGAAAAAAAATTTAGACTTGTTCGTTCTGTAGATACCCAACAATTCACTTTATGGTCATCAATCTTGAAAGGTGATATAGGGGCATTTGATCAAGATCAAGCAAGTAAGCTCCAATTCCGGGACGGGCTTGGAATGGGACTTGAGATCAAATCCCTCGACAGACGCTCCGGACTTGTAGAGTGCAAATTAACGAATCAAGAAGAGGGAAAGTTTTGGAAGTATGAAAGTATTACTTGGCCAAGGCATCTATAAATGTAATGCATAATCTAATAAATTTTTTGGTTTTACCTTGAGAAAATTACATGCAAGAAAAAGCTATTGAAGTGGACCCCGTCCGGGGTTTGGACGTGATCCCTTGCTGCGAGAGGGTGCTTATTGTTGCATGCACAGCATGCGTTGAGCATGATATAGTTGAGAGGGAGCGAGCAGTTCTAGCATGTACTCAAATGCCTGTTGACAGATGAAGCGTCTTAGGTTGCTTGAAGTCATTGGAGGATGAAGAATATGCGTAGATCGAATGCAAACTTTCAGATCTCATATCAGCAAAATCTTCCTAAAAGAATCCTCAAATCTAAGGGGTATATATTACGAGCGGGTCACCATGCTCAGCAAACAGAATCTTGCGATGTGAAAATCTAAGTTTATTCATCAAATAAATGGTTGATATAGCGTGGCATGTCGTAAGTATGGCAGCCTATAATTGGTTGCAATAGATTGTGAGGACAATGACCCTAGAGGGTTAAGCATGGGTCATCATCAAGCCCATTAGAAAAGAGTAGGAAATGGATTATATCTTCTTTAATGAATACCATTTCAAGACCACCAAATTAATGCTTCCTACAATTTAGCATCTCAATAACACCAGGATAACCTTGGATCTTGTGAGTAATACTGAGTTATTCCTGCATGAAGCAACCCCCATGAGGTGCACCTGCAAACAAGTTCCTAAATACTCACATTTTTAGTAATAAATTTGCAAAATCTAAATAAGGAAAAAAAAAAAAACATATACTTCTCTAAGCATTCTGTTTTTTTTTTTTTTAATAAATCAGGGGTATGACGTGAAGACCCGGCTACAAAAGGCTCAAGGAATACCTTACAAACCCTAAGAACCAGTTAAGTTGAGCTCTTTGACTGATGCAAGTGGCCCTTACCTAAAACATGGTAAGATTTGAATCTGCAACTTTTAGTTAATGAGCGGAAAATCCTGAATATCACAACCAAATGCAAACCACAAAGGTTAAGCATTATTTATTTCCTTTTGTTTTCACCCTAGCGCGCTCGGGAAATATGAGATAATAAGGGTCTCACTCCATAGCAAAAACTGACATCACAAGCGCATATAACAAGAAGGAAAGTTGAAACTTGCCAAGTACAATTTCTTGAAATATAGTTTCCATTTATGGTAATCGTTGGAATAGATGGGTTAATTACAATTATTAACGGAAGGATCACATTGCATAATCAAATGAGTTAAATCGCTCTTCACAAAAGAAGAAAAGTTGAAGCACAAACTTATAAGGGTTAATACCCTCAAAAATTCTAAACTGGTACATATGTGATAAATTTATTTAAAACTAATTTTTTGACCACCAAAAACCTCAAACCTGTACACCTTTGACAAATTTACCCCAAACTAGTATACTTACGACAAATTTACTCTCTATTAGTTTCCGTTAAATTTTACTGTCAAATTACTAAGTTAAAGGACATGTGACAATTGATTGGTGTACCGGTTGGGATTTTACTCTCTGTTTCTCACAGTTATACAATTTTTATAATTTTTTGTGGTATTAATTCAATTTAACGGGAAGTATATTTATCATGGATGTACCGATTGAAGATTTTTGGCAATCAAATAAATTAGCTTGGGGTAAATTTGTTACGAGCGTACCAATTTGAGATTTTTTATGGTCGGTTGGGGTAAATTTATCACAAATGTACTAGTTTAAAGTTTTTCATAATAAAAAAAATTAGTTTGGAGGTAAATTTGTTACACGTCTACTAGTTGGGGGTTTTTCAGGATACTAACCAAACTTATAAAAAAGGAAAATTACACCAAAATGCCTAAAAATCTTCTCCAAGTGTAATCAAGTCTGAAACTATCGATTCTTTTGATATACTTACCGTACATCTTCCAACGTTCAGGACTTGATTGCATTTTGGGCAAAATGTTTGAAGAATGTCAGCCGCCCAAACATATTTATTCTCGATTGGCCCCTGCGACATATGAAAACAGTATCGGGTCTCCAACGTCGAGTCGAGCAAAGTGGAGAAGTTGGCAGCTTTGGCTTTCGCGTTTTTGTATATTATACTTCCCCTTTGAAACTGTGCATCATTATCGGAAACCCTAAGTGTCTGCTTGTCTTTTGCTTTGTGTTTACTACTGCTTCATGGGGAGAGAGGGGGAGAGAGAGGGAGGGAGGGAGGGTGGGAGGGAGGGAGAGAAAGAGCGCGCGTGCGTGCTGTCTTGAATCCGTGGCCACGGGACAAAGCAAAACTCTCTGTCCGTACGACGTTCGCCCAGTAAAAGCGAAGGCATATGCGATTCAGTTCCGAATGTGTTGGCCGTTAAAGTGTCCGTGACCTTTTTTGTAACATGCAGCGTATGGAACTGAGGACGAGCAGCTTTCGGGGGGTGTTAGAAAGATATATTCTATGCGTCGATCACATAACTAATCCGTTGAAATTTCGAGCTTGAACTTTTCGAGATAAAGTTGCCATGGATCCCTAATTTTTTTTCTTGACCCTGCGATGAAATCCTCGATTAATATACTTGCTTGTTCAAGTTGGTCCCTCCATAGTATATTTAGACAAAACGGGTCGCGTGAACATCCAAATCAGCACCACGTCATCAAGCTGCTCTATCGGGTTTCTGACGTGGAAAGAAAGATAAAAAAAAATTGTAAGTTCGAGAGAGACAGAGAGAGTGATGGGGTTTGTGCTATATGGGAAGGGGAAGCAGAGAGAAGGAAGATCAAGCTCTGCATCTTGACTCTTCTTGCTGATGGCAATGGTAAAACCCCTAGGCAATCTAAACCCACGAGTAAATAACAGATTGGCCAGGCCCTCATCTTCAACCAATCTACTATTCCCCTTGTTGCTAATCACCACCAATCATCTGCAGAATGCTTGTGCAAAAACCAAAACACAAGGTGTTGAGGCAAGGTTCGAAAGGAGAAGGAGATGCATGAGGGAATGTGATTGTGCACGCGGATCTGGTCAGTGAGTTTTGTTGGGTTAGACCTTCGCTGGGGCGAGGGCTGCAACCTCGCCGCTGACTTGAGGAGGTTTCTGCGGTCCTCACCGGCGTGTGTCAAGGGTCGCTGAGGGTTCGCGATTGGGATGCAGAGACTCATAGTAGAGCCAATACCCCTTCTGCAGCGAGAACGCATTTTGCAGTCAGATACATCCAAAACTTGTTTTCCTTCTACAGTTAGGTACCTCCAAACACGTTGACTGTCCTTATGTTGAGTAGATTGTTCATCATTTACTTGGTCCATTCAAACTCTTCGACGATCACATGTCCTTATATGTCCACAAGGTCCATCCAAACTAGTTGACGTTTTCATGTCCTTTCGTCTGTGTACATTCTACTGCTCCATGCAAACTTTTCGACAATCATACATCCTCTAATTTGGTCACCATCCACGAGATTTTCCCAAACATTAATCTCTCTTACGTGGAGTAACTTGTTCATCACTTGCAAGGTCTGTCCACTCATCAACATATTTCACATTCGATATCCCGTTCACCTTTTGCAGAGCAAAGGTCCTTCCACACTCTTAGACATGGTTTTTGCTAACATCATCTATATATACATCTATATACGTAGAGACAGTGTATTCTACAAGCTCAATTTATACTTAAAATGTTTTGTTATCCTCAAAATAACGTAGGATTTTTACTAACACGTGGCTTCGTAAAAACATAATCGAGGATGAATGTTCTATATCATTTCATGATAGTATCTCATTCTATACCATACATTAATATGTACAAGATGATAGTACATGTCTATAACCCCCGGAACTGGGACAATTGGTTGGGGTGTTAGGTGTTTTCCAGTTTAGGAACTAGATGCCACTCGTTCGTATCACACTAGATTGTATGTAGACTATTCTAGATTAGGATTACCTGCATAAGGTGAAAGTTTGAGTTGAACTGATTCATGGGATTTGCAGGACTTTTCATCATACCCCATAAAATTGGATTTCCATGTATATGCCCGTAAAATGTCAAAAGATCGTACGTGTCAATGACTTCATAAACATCGTGCTCGATAGATGTCAAGATCCTAGTTATATGCATTTGGGACATGATAAAGTGATGGAAGATCCCTTATTCTGAACTGATATTCGCTAGAGCAGTGGTTCTTTGCTTTTGTCGGCGTATAGCATGATTTGTCCTTTTATTATATGTTATCCAAGTTGCTATCATTCATCATCTTCGCTTGGTTCCGACCCATCGATTTTCTAGGACATTGGACAAAAGATGTAGCAACTCGCTTTTTCCTGACAAAGGCCAAGCACACGTTTTGAGGTGGGATTTTTTAATCAATTCCACAACCTATAATCGAGTTCTTTCCACAAACAAAATAAATAAATAAATGAATTTCTTATCTTGATATCATACAAAATCCCCCAAATCAAAAGCTTTTGGTCCTGATCACTTTTGCAAATTAGGTTTCTTTTCCAAAAGAACTATTCTATAATTGTACTTTTAGTGAAAGTAACTGTTGAGTGTAGAAGATAATATTAAATGCCTCGACCTTCTGTGGATTGTGCTGCCTTCTTCTTTTTCTTTTTCTTTTTCATTTTAACGTCACCCAAATTATGTGCTCACCTTATGATAATTAATAAGTGTAATGCTAAAGCCTATGGAAAAGATTAGGTAGAAGAAGGTACGATATATGAGCTAAATAATTTTTGTAACTATACCAGGAATCTTTGATAGTGGAGCCCGACCTGTTGTCCCTCCCACTAATACTCCCACACAATTATGATTTTAGCCACCGACTTTTATGCTAATAATTAATAAATTAAATCTTATCACTAAGTAAGGTTATCATCTACTCATGCTTCAGATTTTAATTTGATTTGTTCCTGATGAATGGGGCACTTCCGTCACCTGCTCATGCCATGACAAACGGTGCTTTTCAAGCTGCTTCTTAGTTCACAACAACATCTGTCGATGTCAAATTTAATTTTTTAAATTGAGAACCAGGCACAAATTAATGAGTTTATTGGTCATTAGCCAAAAGGAAAAGAAACAGAAAAATTACTAGAAAGTCCTAAATCTATTGTATTTATGCTAATTCAGTTCCACTGATTTGTCAATATAATCCATCCGCTCAATTTTGATAGGAAATTGTTGATGTTGTGGTTTAGTAAGTGCTGACATGGACAATTTTGATTTTTTTCTCTTTTATCTATTTTTTTTTTCCTTTTTGTAGGTGGCCAACCTCGAGTGAAGGCCACAATCCTCACAGTGGCCAACGAGGGCTTGCAAGCCCTTGCGGAATGGCCAACAAGGGTCATCGAGCCATCACTAGCCACAGTAAAGAATAAATAAAGAATTCAAAAATATTAAAAAGTCATGAAAATTGTTCATGTCAATACTGGCAGAGCACTGAAGATGGTCGGCATTTACGTTAGTGATTTCTTGCCATAATTGACTAGATGGACAACATTGATAAATTGTCAAAAGATTTAGAACTCAATTGGTCATATTAAAAAGTTTAGAACTGAATTGGCGTAAATGCAATAGGCTTAGGATTTTTTGGTTTCCAAAGAAAGGAGAAAGCAGCTTGAGTTAAGTATTTGATAGGAAGATGGGGCCTTGTTGGACGTACTAAGCTTTTTTGGGGGGCAAATAATTAGTTTCCAATGTATTATATTCTACACTTTGGTAGTGAAAAGTATCACTGCAACAAGCATATATATTCGATTTTTTTTTTCTTTTGGCTTGTACTAGATTAATGGCACGTAATATCAACTTATAGTCCCAAACTTCTGTCAATCCTGGCCAAGAATTCACAAATAATTTGCTTTACCGCCTGTCTATATATATACTTCATTTGTGACGAAGGACCATTTCAATAATATCAAGATTTCTTTCACATGTATCCAAATTGCATGGAGGCTGTTCATATCTGCTGGAAGAATAAATATATATATATATTGGTCATACTGCTGGAAGAATTTTAAAAGTCACTTTCTTCTAATATTTGAGAGGGTTTTCATGGCTCAGCATGATCAAATAGTATATCGTTGTTGGAACCCTCTATGTGTAATAATTCCAAATGCCACAAGTTTCATATAATTTGGAGACTTCTAGATGAAGTTCCGTCGTACATACCATATGTTGCTCAGTTTACACCGAGATGTGCCTTCTAGTATTTCTAGATTTTTGTTGAGTGCTATATGTTGACTTTGTTTCTTGTATCTTTTTAAGACAATGGTAGGATTTGTGTTTCGGATCGTTGATCTTGGTCTTTAAATATGACATAGTAGATGCTTGGTGCAATGTAGTGGCGGGCCTCTGCTCCCCCAATCGAGCTACAGGATCATTCCGAGAAAACGAAGTTTTAGATTCGAAATCAAAGACTAAAAAGTCGAAAGTGAAGAGAGAATTTATAATTTCTGAAAAATCTATTCCGCGATCTAGGGTCTAGAGTCTTCCCTTCCCTGGACCATTTGGTGGGCATCGTATTTGGACCATTTGGTGGGCACTATATGTGGTGCATTCGGTGGGTGCTGTGGTCCTCCAAGCTCATTTAATCCGACTCCAAAGGGCATAGCTAGCTAATTCCATTGATCATCAGGAATAAGATGGGAAAGCAATGTTATTCAAGTCCTCTTTGCTGATTTGTTAATCGTTATCAACCTTTTCCCCTCGAAATAGCAATGATTCACCTTTTTTTTTTTCTACACAATGGGGTTTCCAATACTTTTTGAACACATGAATGATCTTCACCAGAGTGACAGTCCCCTCACCTCATACAGATTAAGTAATTCCTGGAGATAGACAAATCTAAACTCCTTGAGATAGCTTTAAGAGAATATGCAAATATAATGATCTGAATGCAAGCCTTGAGCCGTAAAGGTCAAACACACTCATCACTTGAGCAACTCATAGGGACTACAGCCACAATTGATTGACCCCGCGAGCTTCATTGACATTTACAAAGTCTTTAACCCCTTGTGGTAGTTGGTTGAGGTGTTGGAGAATTTTCTATTTAGGTTTGAAAAGTCACCAATTCGAATCATGCCAATTGTATACAAACTGCTTTGAGTCAGGTTGCTAATACAGGTCAAAAGTCTGGATTTAACCAATTCATTAAACTCGCATGATGTTCCATAGGTCTCAAGATAGTTGCATCTCTGCGTTCCATGCCCTTGAGTTTTCCAAAAAGAAAAAGGTTACTTTTGCGATAAAATTATACGAGGCCGAAGTTTTTCTCCAACTGGGTACTTGCCCAACTTGGATAGTTGGGCCTTGGCAAGCTGTTCTAAAGAAACCTAGCAATTTTTCAATAAAAATTCAGAAGGCCTTGGTTTTTCCCCAAGTGGGTTCTTGCCCCACCTAGATAATTGGGCCTTTGCAAGTGGTTCTTGATTTTATGATTTGTGAAATCCTACACTTCTTTCCCCCGTTTCTTTTCGGGGGCTTGAAGAAATATGTAAATAAATGGGATGAGAGCCTCTAAATCTAATTCAACATATATTAGGGGTGAGCATAATCCGAATATGCGGTTGAAATCGAGAACCACCCACTAAGGATCGGTTCCAAAAAATTAGAATTGGGAATTGCCGTTGGTTTCATAGATCCACCCAGAAATTGGACCGTTGGTCTGATCTGATTCTTAGATGGGTCCATGAAACCAATCCCCAATCTCTATTGTATTCATCAATTAATATCAAAGTGAACCTAGTTTCTATTTTGGAGCACCAAAGCTTGTTCGACCTTATATTCCAATTGAATTGCAAACCATTGACTTTTACTAATGATTGAAGACTATAGGGCATAACAAATTAACAATACTCGTTAATTAGAACATAATTTCTTCAAAGGTTATGGTATGGTCCTCTTAGAGTTCCCCAATAGTGGGAACATATAGAGATTTAGACTATACATCAACAGTCCTAACCTCCATAGAAATGAAAACATTAATCGCTTGATCCATTTTCAACGTCCACTTAATTAAATCATGCGGATGACCAAGGAAAGAACTAAGTAAGCTCTTAAAACAAGCCGGTAGCTCTTAATTTCATATCATAACGACAAAGCACCACAACATTTATGGACATATTCAATCGGTCCTCTCATTTTTCCTTGGTTAGTTATTTTGTTTTGGTTGAAAAAAAAATTATAGCTTATTAAAATGAAAAAAGAAAAAAAGAAAAAAGAGGAGGGGGTTAATCTTATTACGCATAGTTAATAATTTTTAATAACTATATATATACATATATGTACATATATATTTGGTCGAAAAAACTTCAAAATAATTAAGTAATTTAGATGGAATTTCTTTTTTAAATATATATAAATATACTGGTCTAGTCCGAGTGGGTGGATGAACGGTTCCACACTTAAAACCGAGAACCAGACTGGTACTCATCGGTTCCACTAAATTGGAATCAAGAATCGAACCAATTCCCATTAAAACTATTGGTTCTAGGTGGTTCAGGCGATTCTTGGTTTTTTTCACACCCCTAACATGTATATAAGATCAACATCTAAATCTAATGCAACATGTATCCGATGATAACAATTTATGTGAAAAATGAGGTATCGTTTCTATGCTTGACATAGTTAAGGGGAAAATTGCCCAAAAAGTATTAAACTTATTATATTTTTGTCAACTCAGTTTTAAATTTTTTAATAGTGTTGACTGAGCCCTAAACCTTCTCACATTTTATCAATTGGGTCAATCCATTCACTTTTAGCAAAAATCACTAATATAAATACTAGTTGCCCTATGTGGTATGGTCAACATCGATGTAGATATTTTTTTAATAATATTTTTATATTTTTTCCTCTTTTTTTTTTTTCCTGTTTCTCTTATTTTTTCTTTTTCCCTTTTTCGCTCTACCAAGCATCACCAAGCCCTAATGAGGGTTGCCCTTGCTAGCCTAGGCCTAGGTGTCCCTTGCTCAAGGCCGACAACCTCCACTGGCCATTGATGGGGCCTAGTGATGACACGCAGAAGGAGAAAGAAAAAGGAAAAGAAGAGAAAAGGAAAAAAAGATAAAAAGAAAGTAAAGAAGGAAAAGAGAAGAAAGAGAAAACAAAATATTCAAAAAAAAAAGAAAAAAATTGTTCACTTTAATGTCAATTGTGCTGCCTAGGATAGTCGGCATTTATATAAGTAATTTTTGGTTAACTCTAGTCAAATGGACTCAATTGGTAGACGTTAAAAGGCGTATGACTCAACTAGTATAATTAAAAAGTTTACTATCGAATTGGTGAATTTGTAATAAGTTTAAAAAAATTTGGACAATTTTTCCATAGTTATGAGTAGTTGTGTTTCTAGAAGAAGCGCTTTTGGGTAATTTTCTAGCATCATTTACCATGGAATCATGGGTCGCTGGTACATTTTCTTTGTAAAAAAAAGGAAAAATATTTAACGTCTTACATGTTGTTAACACCTAAATTTTGACGATTTAGTTTATTTATTTATTGCATAGGAAATTATGGGTTAATTTTATTAATTTCATAGATTATAGATTTAGATTGCATTTGTTTTGTTATTTGCATTTTTTGGATCGGTGGCGGACGAGTTCGAATTAGATGGATCATGCCCACGAAGCGAACAGGTTGGCCCAAGCCCGTGTTTTTTAATAGTTAAAAATTATCTCGTAGGAATATAAAATTTTGAAATTTTTCCGGGATATGAATTTTTTTGGATAGGGCAAGTGTAAACGAATATGGCATCCGGAAAAGTGAATATTGCGTTTGAAAAAAGGATCTTCATGGATATCGATTTGGAAAAATTAAAAACTCTAATCGGTGGCCTATAAAAAGGTAAAACACGTAGGGTTTTGGAGTAGGGCACACGTTGAATATACGGCCGCACAAAGGGGGAACTTCTTTTTTATCACTTCGTAGGAGGGAGACCAGACGGTGGAGATACACGACCGTGTATTGGGTTGCATCTCACGTTGCTGGCCTGGGCACCTTCATCAGAACACTCTTGATTGGTGCGCCTTCTCTTTGCAAGAGACAATCCAGAGAGAGCAGGAGGGGCGTGAAGCATTGAGACGCCATTAGTGAGTGGAGGAATAAAAAATAAGGAATTAAAGATGAGTTGTGAGTGGTGATTTGTGAAGATTAATTCACGCAATTCTCACTTCTCGGATGCCGCTTTTCTGAGACCAACATCAAAGAAGCCAGTACTCGCCCACTCTGCAACTTTCCGGTGTTTCTTCCAGCAATTCCAGGCCGATTTTCCAGGCGTCCTTGACGTGCCCGAGACCTCCACCGATCCAGTTATCTTGTTTTCGTTCGAATTTTTATTAGTGCAGGTCTTCCTTGACCGAATCCAGTCATCACCCCGGCAATCCATACATCGAAGTCCGAGCTATGAGCCTCGCCGAGCATTACCATATCATGTCGCGAGTAGCCGTAGCCGTTTGAGGATTGGAATTTGGGAGCCAATATTCGGAATAGGTAAAAAATTTGTCTATTTTGATTTCCAAAAATTCCGTTTCCTTATTTGATATATTCGTTGATGCACATGATTGAAATCCCTAGCATGATATTCACAACTCGAGGAGCTCTCAAATTAGGGATTGACAGTTCGATTTTCGCGCCCGAAATCCGACTCGCAATCCTTTACAAAATCGACAATCCAATCT
Organism: Eucalyptus leucophloia subsp. euroa; assembly: GCA_017140325.1. Lineage (NCBI taxonomy): Eukaryota > Viridiplantae > Streptophyta > Magnoliopsida > Myrtales > Myrtaceae > Eucalyptus > Eucalyptus leucophloia. The sequence continues at coordinate 13,091,975 of CM029468.1, forward strand.
CAAGCCCGAGATTCGATTCTCGATTTAATCTAAAATTGGCTAACCCGATCTCATGCGCGAGATATGGTTCGTCAATTTTTGGATATCAATCTTATCTTTTGTTTGATTTGCTATCGTCAAGTTGGTTGAGTCAAATTTTATCTTCGTAAAATAAAATATAAAAAAAATCTTAATTAGGATTAGGTTTGCATATTTAGGATTGCAATCTTATTATGAATTTTTAAATAAAAAAATCCAAAAAAAGAAAGTGCATTCATTTAGGTTGTTAGTTTTTTATTTGAATGGCATGTTAATTATGTGTTAGTTTTAATTTCGAGATTAAAGAAAAACACAAAAAAATCATTGTGCATATTAGATTAGAATTGCATGTTTCATTTTAAATTTAGATCATCTTTTTTAGATAAATTGCATTTTAGATTTAGATAATGTCTTAGTTTAAATTAGGATTTAATATGACTTAATCCCTAGTTTAAATTAGATAGAATCTTAATCTAGCTAGATCATTTCAAATTTCATAAAATTTGTCTTAGGATAAATTAGTTGCAATTTTTAGGATAGATTGCATTTTTAAAATAAAAAATGTCATTTGCATGTCATATAGATTTACATTCATGAAATGCACGTCATTTAGTGATTATTGTTTGGTTCATTTCTAATTAGAAATTGTCCGTCATTAGATTAGGTCATTTAATAAATGTCGCGTGACATATAGCTCGCATATTAAATTGCAATGTTGCATGTCATTTTAGTTAAAATAATTTTGTACGTCATTGCATTGCATTGCACGTCATTAGAATTAAGTCATTTTAGTTAATTTAGGTTGCATATTTAACAATTGCATGTTCATTAAGAGATCATAAAAATTTTATTCATATGTTTAGGACATGTTGCCATGCCATATCATTTCATATTAGATTAAAAGCATTGCATTGCATATGGATTATAGTCTCGTTTAATAAGTGAAAACAAAAAGAAAAGAAATTGCGTGTTAATTAGAAACCATATCTAGGATTGTTGATGTGGATTTTAATTTAACACTGCAAATGCTTTTGTTGCTTTGAGGTAAGTTCTGCATCATTTAATTGCTTTCTTGGGTGTTAAATTGGTGGTTTGCGCACCTGCATGAACACCTCACATGTTAGAGAAATAGATTTAAAATCAATCCAAATTGCTTGCCAAACATTTTTCAAAATAAAAAGAAAGGTACCGAAAGGACGTTAGAGAAATCTAACGTAACCAAGTCCCCGTACCCCTAGTCTCTGGTTCGTAGGAGTAAAGTGAATCTCCCATTACTTTACTTGGGTTTCTAATCGACCCACCAAAAATAGATTAGTGGCGACTCCTAATTAAAAAATTTGCATGTTAACAATTCAGACCTAAGTCGCGAATTGATATGGGCTTGGGAGAGCCCGAGTTAAGTTTAGGCTTAACAATCCATTAGCCAAACCTTAGGTGGTTCACACCCGAAAAATTTGGTCGCGACACATGTACAATTCTAACCATAGAAAAACATTTGACCTCTGAGTATTCCATCTAATTAGGTCCTGCCTTATTTGTTTTTTTTTTTTGGAGTCGTAAGACAGTAATTCTAACAGATTGAACGTCTCCAATTTAAAAAAGGAATGACCCACTTTCTTGAACAGAACATAAGTGGTATCCTCGCAATTTACGAGGTTTAATAGGTGAATCTTATCAATTTTGTTAGCAAAGCTTTGAAATCCTTTCTAAGTAACCAATTAAGAAAATATCATAATTTACAATGTGTTAATTGTTTTATTGAAGTATGTAATTAGTGTCCTAACAATTGTTATCGATTAAAGTTAATTAGCGCTTTAGTGACACTTGTTAATAAGACTCAATTTATTTTAAAATGTATTTATGACACTTATTAATTAACTAATTTGAAATGTTTTTTAATTTCCAATATATTGACATTTATCATGATATATGCAATAAGGATTCATAACTTTAATATTTGGATGGATTTGATCTGGGATGAAAATGCCGGCTTATACTAGTTTTTAATAGCAATTCATCACAAAAATAAAACCCATCGATAACAATACGTGCGGAGAAAAATATATATACTTCCTCCATTCATTCCTTAGTCAAACCTCAAATTTTAAAATAAGGTCTCCACGTGTTCACTAGAACCTTATCCAACGCAGAAACTAAGATCAAGTCCTACGCCACAACAATGAAATTACCATATAACTGCATCGGGCACGTTTTGACATGTATGATCCCATCACTTTGGTCACAAAATCTGGTCCGTCTCTTCTACTTCACCCTTGGCCAATTCAAGAATCCAATTGTGCAACCTAGGCAAGTAAAACAAGTGGAGCTTTATCTGATTAGTCTCGAAATTGATTAAACAATGCTTGCAATATTATAGAATTCAAGTGCTTCATTGCAATCTCGTAACACTCTCTTTTTTCACTAACGTAAGCTACGATAGAATTCAAGTGCTTCATTGCAATATCGTAACACTCTCTTTTTTCACTAACATAAGCTATGAAGCATCCTCTTCTTGCCAGCTTCTTGCCATCTCCTAACCTTTTGACGAGCCAATGCAATTTTCTTTCGAGAAGGGCCATCGGAACTTTCCAACCAAGACACCAACTCAATAGTGAATTTCATCTCTCAACAAAAGGAGGGATGCTTCTCACCCGTGGGCAGCACAGTTAATTGAGATCTCTCCTCCAGAGAAGGAGGTTAAGGATTCGAAATCCTACGTTGTTAGCGATTAAAGCGGGGGGGCTCGACAGTGGGTTGTTGGGCCAATTTCTCCCGAGACATAGTCGCTGTTGGGTCTCCACCATAGAGGCCTATGAGACCCCAAATTGGCGTAAGCCGATAAGGGCAGGTTCCAGTGGATCTTCGGTCACCAAAAAAAAAAAGGGAGGGATGAGAAGATTTGAATTACCATATAAATTGTTGGAGGCTTAGCGAATGGATTATCTATAGAAAGATAAGGAAGATAGAGAAAAGAAAATTGTGGAATTAGATCGGGCTTTGCTAGTGTAAGAATTTTTGGGATACTGTGACAATAACAATTTAGTATGGATGTGCGGGGTTCCCTGGGTCATCAAAAAAAAAAAAAAGCAATTTAGTATGGATCACAAATTCTTGAAGAAGTAGATCCCAAAACAATTTATAATTATTTGCAATTTGATTTTTTATGGTTTAGAATAGATTATTATTTTCACAGTATATTAAAAACTATTATACAATCAATTTTCAATTAGACTAGGATTAGGTTTGTTATTCTCATTAGATTGGGACAAAGAAGCTTAATTTAGTTTGAAGGGTTTGAAAAAGATTTAAATTTTGGAGATCTAGTGGAACTTTAGAACCGGATAGAATATCCAAAACTAATTCTGCACATCTGATTTTTGCTTACATTAATAATTTTTCATATTGCTGATGTTGCAATCTATTATTAAATTGAAAAAATAGAGAAAATCATGTAGAGTTATCTTGAATTAATATACGGCCTTTTGGGCCCTGTTTGGTAACTATCCAAACAGGGCCAGATTTTGATTCTTTGTTCCCAGGAGTAGTTTGGGAATAAAATTTCGTTTGGTAAAATTTTTATACCCGAGAACAAATTTCTGTTTTTTTGTTCTCGGAAGTAGATTTGGAACAGAATCAAGAATAAAATAAAAAAAAGTTGATTCTTGTTCCGAGAACAAATCTAAGAATCAACACAACTCTTCTTCTTCTTCGACCACTCGTCTGTCACCATCCACCGTCCATCGCCATCGGTTGCCGGCGAGACTCCAGCGAGGTCACCGGACCTTGCCCTGGCCAGGCAAGCCTCCGACGAGGTCGTCGGAGGCAAGCTTAGCCATCGGCAAGGCTCGGCCTCGCCAGTGGCCAAGCGGGGTAGGGCGAGGCCTGCCTGGCCCCGACGAGGCTCACCCAGCCCCCTCAATGGCCAGGCGGGCCTCGCCTAGCCTCGGTGAGGCTCCCTTGGCCACCGGCGAGGTCAAGCCTCGGCGGGGATGGGCGAGGCTCGACCAACGAGGGTCGGCCTCGTCGAGGGCCGGTGACAATCCAATGAGGTCGCCGGCCCTCATTTGGCTGGTCGCCGGTCCGACAACCAGCCTAAAGAAGAAGAAGAATAGGAGAAAAAAGAAAAAAAGAAAAAAAGGAAAAAAAGTATAAAAATTATTTAAAAATTAAAAGAAATTGATTTGAAACAGAATCAATGAGTACGGTACCAAACGCAATTCTATTCCAGAATAAAAATATTTGGACAGTTACCAAACGGCTTAAAATGCTTAGAATTTGTTCCCAGGAACAGAATTAAAAAAAAAATTATTTCTGATCAGAATTTACTCCTGGGAACAGAATCGTTAGCAAACGCACCCTTGGCCTCCCCTTTGACCAAAAAATAGAGGAATAAAAGTATCTTAAAAAAAAAGGACCAGTTCAATTGAAGTAAAAGGAAAAGAAAACAATCTGAAAAATTGTGTTGATCTTTGATTCTGGTGATTTTACTAATTTCCAACAAGCGTCTCTTTATTAATGACAATTGAATAGAGTATTTATGTGGTGAAGGTTTTGATGGAGAGGACTCCCAGCAAAGAAAGGGTGAAGACTCTTTCCTCCACCTTCCAAAAACCGATAAAAGAAGAAGAAGAAAATATACATATATCATGCGAGCAGAGTATCCACGTCCTTGACAATTTCTATTTTAAAACTGTGAAGTGAAAACTTTCCTGGATGGTGAAACCCTCACTCACCTTGACCCAAAGATCGATAGTCAATCTATGGTGGCGATTGTGCTTGGTCTCTCTTTCATATTGACGGTATGATTTAGGTTGTTAAAGTGAAATAAAATTAGATTATTCAAATTGCACCAAAATAGTTTGAGGATCCCATGCAAAACTAAGCAATCTTTGAGAAGCATCTTATTTTTCACCTTTTCACCCCCTCTACAACATGGACAAAATGATTAGCAAGATTGTTACATTATCGTATTTCCTTGTCTTTAGGATTGTAGAAATTTTACTTAATGCTTTAGGTGATTTTATTGATGTAGTTATAACTAGAGGCAACACACTTGCTATACTCATAACTATAGTTTCGTGGTTATGTAAAAAAAGAAAGAGGGTAGTTTTGTTATTATTTGTGGAAAGAAAACTAGGTTGTTACTTTGAAGAAGTGGATGGCAATGAAGGGAAAAGTGCCAAAAAAGTCTTCAACATATTACATCGGTACTAATTTAGTCACAAATCTTTGAATTTGACTAATTTAATATTGAACATTTTCATGTTGATACTAATTGAGTCCATCTAACTAATTTAGGTCGAAAATTGTTAACATAGATGCCGATTGCCTACATGGCCTGTCGGCGCTAACGTAGAAGTTTTTATATAATGTTAAATTATTTTTTTGAATTTTTTTATTAATTTTCTCTTCTTCTTTTTTCCTTTGTCTTTTCCTTCTTTTCCTTTTCCCCCCCTTTTCTTTCTTCCTTATTTTCCCTCACTAGCCTTCATGATGACCAACAAAGATCGTTGATGAGTGCTAGGAAACCCTCGCTTGGACGAGGCCCTTGACCAACGCTAGAGGCCGAAAAGTGTCGGTGAGGGCCAATCTCGCCTTGATGAGGCCCCTCGCTATTTGAGCAAGGCCACTCTTGCCGTAGGGTCCCCTCACTAGATCTAATGAAGGGTGGCCTCATTGGCCTCTAGTGTTGGCAAGGCCAACGAGGGCTTCCTAGCACTTGCTAGCCCCCGCCTGCTAAAAGTCGGCTTTCACGGAGGTTGGTGGAGGAAAATAAGGAAGGATAAAAAGAAAGAATAAAGAAAAAGGGAAAGGAAAAATTAATAAAAATTCAAAAAAATGTTTAAATATTCTATAAAAATGTCCATGTTAGTGCTGGTCGTACTACGTAGGATGATTGGCATTCATGTTAGCAAATTTTGATGTAATTTGGGTGGATGAACTGCATTGGTATCATTGCGAAAAAATTTATGACTAAATTGATTTAATTAAAATATTTTAAGACTAAATTTATATAAATGCAATAGGTTTATGACCTTTTTGGCACTTTTCCTAGTGACAAGAGATCCCATAATGCAAGAAACTAATTATCCATGAATAGAAAAGTGACTTAATCAAATGCGTAAAATTACCATTTTTGATTTTCTTGTTCTAAAAAGCTATAAACTTTATGATCACATTTGGTCATTTAGAATTCTAGTCAGAATAAGACTGGATAAGATAAAATATAAAATATAGAAATTTTGATATATCCAATTCATTGTTTGGTGAATTGTAATAATAAATTCAGATATATTCACATCATATCATATACATTATTCGATATAAATATATATAAGTTTAAATGAACCTAAAATTTGCATAAATATATATTTTTATGTCGAATTGAATATATAAATATAAATAAGATTAAATTAAAAGTAATTTTTTTTTTTTTTTTTTTTTTTTTTTTGATGACCCAAGAACTCCCGTACAGCCGGCAGCCGGCGGGGTAAACTGGGGTGAATTGGGCCACCACCATAGACCCAGCCATAAGTGATTCGCGCAATGGAGACGCAGGATTTCGAACTCCTCCCCCCTCGGTGGGGGGCACAAGCCCTAGCCATCGCGGCCACCGTAGGCGGTGGTAAAAGTAACTTTTTGTTTTTTTTTTTTGTTTTTTTGAAATTCTTTTATTAAAAGTGAAATATAATTTTTATTGAAATGTAATTTTAATTTTGTAAATTAAAGAAGTTTGTCAATCAAGAAATATAACTTTCCTACTATGGATACTAGAAATCATTTCCACATTTATCACATCTCCCTTATGAGACAATTTTATTCGAACTATATTTCTCTTATATCCAATTTTATATTATCTTAAGTAGGCATTAAACACAATCTTATCCTATCCTAAATTTTATCTAGACTATCAAATACAACCCAAAGATATTTTTAGTATGTTTGGGGTTGGACACCATATTTGCAAATTTCTCGTTAGATTTTATTTAGATTTTTATTTAGATTTTTTTAATTTCAAAGTTGTCTAGGGTTTTGAGACCGAGAGAATTACCCAAAAAGTCTTAAACCTATTACAATTGTGCCAATTTAGTCCTAAACTGTTTTTTTTTTGCTAATTTAGTCCTAAACCTTTTGCGATTGTGCCAATTCACTTTATCTAACCAAAATTGGCCAGCCGGTGAATGATTTTTTAATAATTTTTTAATTTTTTCTTTTTTTTTCCTATCTTCTTCTTCCTCTGGCCGGCGTTGACCAGCCGGCTAGAGGCGAGGGCTGGCGAGGCTTGCCCTCGCCGGCCACTGACGAAGGCGAGCCTTGCCCAATGATGGTAAGGCCGCCGTCGCCCTAGCCGTCGGGCGAGGCTCGCTTCGCCCATTCAAGGCGAGGGTCGACCTTACTAGTGGTTGGCGACGCTACCATTGCCAAATTTGGCAAGGCTCGACCTCGCCATGGTTGGGCGACGGCGGCCTCGTCGTCGCTAGGCGAGGCTTGCCCTCGCCAGCCACTAGTGAAGGCAAGCCTCGCGAGTGGCTGATGAGGCTGACCTCATCGACCCTTGCCTTTGGCCAGTCGGCGTCAAGAAGAAGAAGATAGGAAAAAAAAAATTCAAAAATTCGAAAAAAATTTAAAAAAAATTATTAAAAAATCGTTTGCCTACCAGCTAAAGTCCACGTCAGCACTGACCGGCCAATTTTGGCCGGATAGATTGAGAGGGTGTTTGGTTAAGCTTTCTCAAGGGGCTTTGAGCCCCCAAAGCCCATTAGGAAAAATTTAAGGGTGTTTGGTTCAGCATTTAAAGGCTCCTTGGCAAAATATTTGTATTTGAAATGCTGAAAGCCTAAAGCAAGTGGGGACCTGCTTTGGGCATTTCTACATTTTCGGCATGCTGGCGAGAGGGTTAATGAATTTTTGCTGATTGCCCATTTTACCCTCAAAATTTTATTAAAAGTCCAATTTTACCCAATACAAAACAAAAGCCGACCTTTCTCGACGCTCTTTCCTCTCCTCTGTTCTGCAGTCCATCATACGAAGGGTCTTTTCTTTTCATCGATTCTCGCAGCATCCGCTCTCGCCGATTCTCGCAACATCGCCTCCACTCTCGCTGCCTCTTTTTCTCTCCTCACTCTTTTACCTGGTACGCCTCTCTCTCTCTCTCTCTCTCTCTTCCTCCCTCTTTACTTCCTTTTTGTCGCTGGATGGTAAACGGATCTGTCTATTATCGGTCTTCTCGGTTTGTTCCTCTCTCTCTCTCTCTCTCTCTCTCTCGTGCACACCCAATCCCTCTCTCTTTTCTCCCCCTATTCTTGTTCGTCCGTTCAAGTGTTTGTTCAATTTTGATTCGTGGGTATGATTCTATTTTTCTAGGGTCTACGCTAGAACCTCGTGATCAAGGTCGGGTTGGCGTTGGTGGTGCATTTGGAATTCGATTGATCTCAGAGCGTTGCAGTTTTTCAGTTCTTGAATTTCGCATAGGGTTTGGTTGGCGATAGGTGTGTGCTTGGTGGAGTTTGCTTGCTGAATTTCGGGCTCTTTCATTTTGTTATGTGCCAACTCGTTTCTCTCAGGAACGCTCGATCGAAGAAGGCGAGGACGAGTTGCTGTGTGGTGCTGAGTCCGGGTGGGTCGAAGGTCGAACGTGGTGTGATCACTTGGCCTCCTTGTGCTCTGATCTCGTTCGCATTCTGACCCCCGACACGCCCTACAACAGGTTGGTCTAGGATCTTGCTTGCTTTGATTGATGCATTGGTATGGATTTTCGTGCCCCGTTGAATGGGAAGTTTGGTTTCACCACCTTTCATCATGGTAGCTGTAAATTGTTATAGTTGGAAGACAGTAGAGTAGAATTGAATGAGTGATAGTTCGATGTCCTGTGTTGCAGAGCAGGAGGGGTTTTGATCCCTTCCCATTGCATAGATGAATGCATAAGTTGTTAGAGGCTTTTAATGCCACTTTCTAGGTACCTTTCTCACTTAAGGAAAATTGTAATAGGGTCCTACTATGAATTAAGATGTTTATGACAATTCCCAAGTAAAGTTAGTTTTGCCACTAAAATAATGGTGATTGGAGCTTACAGATTCTCCTTTTTAAGACAAAATATGTGATATCATCAATACTTTAAGTATAATCATGCCTCTAAACATGTTACTGTAACAGCTCTGCCATATGAATGCACTGTAAGAATAGCTTTGGGCAAGTAAATTATAGTATCTATTTAGTAATTATATGAAAGTCTCTATATACTCTTGTCTAGGTAAAGTAATGTCTTTAAGTGAACTATTTCCTAGCCAAAAGCAAAACAAGAGCAACATAACCCCAACACAACATAAATCCATGGTCTTCTGGACTTTAAAGTTGGGAAAGAAAACTCAAGAATAAATTTTGGCCAAAACTTCTTCTTAGAAGCATCAAAGTACCATCACCACCAGATTATTCCTTTTACAAGTCATATAAGATTCCTTGAGAATAGCTAGTAGTTCATCATGAATTCCACTTCCCTAATAATATCTGTTTTCGGTCATTGGATTGAGGTAGTTGCCCTATAACATTTAATGTTCAATAGGTAAAACTATTATATTCTTCTGAGAAGATGAGAAAATCTATCTCAACGTTCCATTGTTAGATTAATTGAACTTGCTTCTTTTTGCCTAAGATCAGACTCTCTCTCTCTCTCTTTCTCTCTCTCTCTCTCTCTCTCTGTCTCTGTCTGTCTCTCTCTCTCTCTCCCCTGAAGATCTTGCTTACCTCTGTAGTTCGCAAGAGAACTAGAAATCTACCCACCAAAGGCTGGTCCCTATTGTCTGTGTAATAGATCTATGAGAGTACTGGTTAACTTTTTTCCAAGAAGATATTGGTTAGAGTAATTATGATGAACTGAAGCTAAATTCATATCAAGAATCAGCAGGATCAAGAATGCCGTCTTACTTTTAACACCTATGATCCATAGGTGGGCATTGAGCATTGCTTCTTTCTTCCATGCACTCCCATTGGCTCAATAGGGTAAAACTTTATTCCATCCGAAAGAAACCATCCATTAGACACAGCAAAGTTCATTGGTTACGAACTCTGATTATGTCGTGATGATTATGTCATAGAACTAGGTTAATAAATTCTCTTAAAGCAGCCAAACTCCTTAAAACGGATGCATGCTTAGCCTATTTGTGATGGGACTCGTGAAAGATTCACATTTAGATCAAAAGATGCGGTTTGCCCTATCTCCATTTTCATTTAAACGTTAAACATCTCCGAATCTAGAATGCTTTTCTGGGTTACCCGTTATCTCGATAAATCATGAGCTATATGGCCTCCTAACATTGCAAGGACTGCACTTTGTACATTCTTAGATCAAGAATGTTAACCTTTCAAGTTTCTGCCTTTCTTTTTTCTTGCATGACCAGCACTTATGGCTTTTGAAATTGATTGCCATGCTGTTGTAATAATTTGACATCACTTTTCTTCCATCCTGTTCGCCTGCTGTTGTGAATCTATGTTGCATGATTCTAATTATTAAGAAATACTCATCATTCCAAGGTGGCATGAGTTTACCTTTTTAATGATGAGTCATGTTCATCATGTAATCGTTTTATGCGGAGTTTAAGCATATCTTTGCACAATTATGGATATGTTTAGTTTGTACATTCACTGTTGTTCTAGGTTTCGGATGACCTAGTATAATCAAGGATTTTTTTATGCAAGTATAATGTTTTTGTGTGTCCTTATTTTTTTTCAATGTTAATTTTCTTTTCTTTAAGTGAATATCTTCTAGTTTTTTAATAAGAGAGGACCTGAGTGGTTGATCTTATTTGTTTGTGTCTCTTAAATTTGTTCATGTCACTTTACTAGTAGATGAGTTCTTCAAAGGAAAAGACATTTTGAAGCTCGGAAAATGTAGAAATCTGATGTAATTTGTGCATCGAACAAATTGAAAAAGACAATCGTCCTGCAAACAACAAAAGAGATGGATGGACATCATAATTAGTAAGTTTGAGGAGCTAATAGGCAAAAAGTACGATAAACAAAAAATGAAGAGTAAGTGGGATAACTTCAAGGAAGAATAGAAAAGATGGAGGTCATTGCTTTACAAGGAAATTGGATTGGGATGTGATTCAAGGAAAAAACCATTGATGCAAGTGACGAATGGTGGGAGCGTAAAATTCAGGTTTTCCTCACTTCTTTTTTTACTTTCATATTAAGCTCACATTTAATGATACAACTTATGCAAATGCTTCATTATAATAGGCTAATCCAAAGTTTAAGGCTTTTAGGATGAAAGGCATACATATTGATTTTGAAGTAAAGTTAGATATGATGTTCAGAGATACAGTTGCTACTGGATGAATCACATGAAATCCTGGACAAGGTTTATGTGTTGATAATAATGTGGAGACCACACAACCTGATATCAATGATGTTGTAAGGTTTATTGATGAAAACTTGGAGGATCATGTGGATGAACCAACTGGAACTCAAACTCGTAAGAGAGCCACACAAACTTCAAAGATGCAACCTCGACGAAAGAAAGATAAGAAATTGAGCACAAGAGAGGAGCTCGGAACACAAATTAACAGGCTGCTTACAATTGCTGAGAGTAAGAGCACTACCAGTGCTGCATCCAACACAACTAATTTAGTCGGTCCTTATGAGGACCTCGTAGAGATATTGGATTCCATACTTGAGATTGTGAAAGACGAAGACTTGTACTTTTTTTTTTTTTTTTTTCAATTTCTTATTTAAAGGAAAAGATAGACAATATGTAAGTTTTCATGAGCTTAAAGGATGATGCAAAGAAAATAAAGTATCTCAAATATGAGATGAGAAAAAAATCAAGTCATCGTAGATAGGAGGATGTTAGCATTTTATTATTTTTATGTTCTAAGCTTAGTCATTCCACTTTGTTTCTATTTATGGATCTTTATTTGCAGTATTTGTGAACCTAATTTCAATTAATGTTTGATGTTAGAATTGTTTTCATTTGGTGTTATCTTAATGTAATAGTTTACATATATGCGATAATTAATATATTGTTTCTCTTTATATTTTGTTACTTGAAGCAGTTATGAATGATTTATGCGATGGTTAATACATTTTTCCTCTTTATATTTTGTTACTTGACGCAGTTATGGATGATTCGCATACAAGGGAAAATCATGAGCAAGTGGAAAATGAATTATGGGATTTTATCTCAGTCACTCAAGCTACAATTTTTTATCAAGTGACCAACCTTTGCAAACAACCTTGCATGACCTCAACATATACAGGTTATGTATGGTTAAAGGAGTTGATTGACGAAGATGCTAATCCGATAAGGTGTTACAATATGTTTAGAATGCATAAGATTGTATTTAACAATTTAACCAATGATTTAGTAACATGTTATGGCCTTCAAGGATCTAGGAATATTGATGTTAGAAAAATGGTTGGTATGTTTCTTTATATTCTAGGACATGGTATAGCTAATAGATTAGCACAATAACATTTTCAATGCTCCGGGGAAACCATAAGTAGGCATTTCAACTTAGTTTTCGATAAAGTATGTGATATGAGAAAAGATTTAATCCAACCAACTAATCCACAATATAGAAAAGTTCCAGAGAAGATCATGAAAGATCGACGATTTCATCCATATTTTAAGGATTGCATTGGAGCTATTGATGGCACACATATTCCAACGATTGTACCTAAGTATGATCAAATTCGTTTTATTGGTCGAAAATGAACAACAACTCAAAACGTGTTAGGCATATGTAATTTTAATATGAAATTTGTCTATGTTTGGGCCAGTTGGGAGGGACAAGCTCATGATATCCACATCTTTTATAAAGCTATTGGAAGACATGACGCACATTTTCTCCATCCTCCTCCAAGTATGTTAGTCAATGGTTTAGATACATCCATATATCTAATTGGCATATGTTGATTAAATTTACAATATATTTATGTAGGTAAATATTACGTAGTAAATGTTGAATATCCAAATCTTACTAGTTATTTGGGGCCATATAAAAAAGTTAGCTATCATTTGCTAGAGTTTCAAGAAGGTCTTTCACCTACGGGATATCGAGAAGTGTTCAACTGTGCCCATTCCTCACTACGCTTGACAATTGAGCGAGCCTTGGTGTATTAAAACATAAGTGGGAGATTTTAACTCATATGCCAAGTTATCCATATGAAAAGCAAGTGCAAATCGTGATAGCGGCAATGACTTTGCACAATTATATACAGAGAAATAACATGATTGATACGGATTTTGAACAAGTAGAATTAGATCCCGATTATAGATATTCAGTTGACCATGATGATGCAAATGAAGGCGTGGGTGTTTCAAATTCGTATGCATCTCCCGACATGACACGTTTACGTGATGAAATAGCCATAAGTTTACAAAATCGTTGAGATTTGTAATACTAAGTATAACGTATTTCTTTTTTCCGGACATATATGACCATGTTTACTATCATGAAATGACTCTTTTTAGTCAAATTTGAATGAGAGGAACTTGGTTTTATTTTTTTAAATTAGAATCTCCCTTTTTATATGCGGTGCTTACTCAAAAAAATTAGCATCTACTATTGGTTGCTTCACTATCCACCGAATAAGTTCACTTTTTTTTTAATATCATTTTTATCTTTTGACAATCAATAACCCAACTTTTTATCAATACACTAGAATGATCATTAATTAACAAAGATGATTAATACTACAATAATTAAAAAAAATATTCAAAGTTGAAAACAAACCTAAAAGAACTATAGGCTAAAAGTCGAGCTTTGCATTTAATCTATAATCAAATTTTTTTAATATAATTTTTAAATAAGTTTACTAATATGTATTCTTTCCATTATTCTCAACATGAAAATGTACAATGTTATATACTCATTGTTTCTTTTTTGCAATTTTAAAAATACTAAAACTAAAAAACTTAATTTGGTCACATCAAATGGCTTTTCAAATACATGTTTACCAAACAGTTTTGCATTTCCCTAAGGCACTTTTCAGTTTTAGTTTACCAAACAGTCTATCATTTCGAAAAATCCCTTTACCTCAAAGGTATTTGCATTATTCCAAGGGCATTTCCCCAAAGCTGAACCAAACGAGCCTTGAATTTGCACAATTATAAAAGGTTTAGGATTAAATTGGCCAAAAAAAAGTTTAAGACTGAATCGACACAATTACAATAAGTTTCGGATTTTTTTGGTAATTCTCCCTTTTGAGACCTATAAAGGATAATGTAGTCGATTCAATATAAAAATAAGAGGGTGGAAATAGCACAAAACTTATTGTATACTATTATCAAATAGGAAAGTTTACCTCTTTAAATATTTATATGAAAGTTTGAGTTTTGTTTCTGTTTTTGCCTTTTAATGTGTATACAAGGTTTCATTTCTTTTTATGTGGGAAATAATTGATTTGCAAAATATTATGTTTTTAAATAATCACTTGTATAGCTAGAAATAGTTAGTTAATGAAAAAATATTTTAATTATCGACAATTTATGTCTAAATACCTTTGTGGAAGATAAAAGTATTTTTCATTATTCATTTTTGTAGGTAGTATAAACGATCGTTTTAAGAAAAATATCTGTCAAATGAGTAATTTTTCATGAAACAAACACATGCTTGGTGTATGGTGTGTGAAACTGTGTTTATTATTTAGTTTCCTTTCTCCATTTCCACCGCATCACTTTTGACATCTCTTTGCTGTTTTTTTATTTTTCATTTCAAATTTGGTGCTTATATTTCTTTGTCAAGCATAAGTTAAACAGACTTCCACATATTTGTTTTATCTTCAAGTTATATGTCGTACGCCATGTGATTGCATGAGACGCATAAGGCATATCATGAACTTGGACGAGATAAACAAATTGAACAAATGCATAGATTATAACATGTATGCTTATTAGTATGTCTATATATTTCTTTTATTTTATCTATATTTGTCCAATTCAACCCTCTCACATCAAAACCCTTTCTAAAATACCACCTTTTTCCATAGTAGTCTATCTAATTTTGCCTTTTCTTTGGGAAAGAAAAAACATAAATTTGGGCGGAGCAAAAGAACTCGAATCTTATATTCACGTAACTCTCTTCACCCAATAGGCAAAGCTTCTCGAGTTGAACATTCTGTCATGCTACCAAAACACCAGTTATAAGTTCGAATTTGACACCATGTGTAATACCAACAATGATTTTCTATTATGTTAAATAAGGCAATAATTACTGCTTGAAAAAATCTATGGAAAACCTTAAGAAATTAATATCTTAAGGCAACAAGTGTGGCGGCTAAAGACAGCCATAAATTGCTCATGTATATAGTGTTTAATAATACATTGTACAATTCTTTATAAGAGAACGAATGTGAATACATATAGGGAAGAGAAGCAGTGCTAGGGCTCTAATTATGATAACAAATTCAATTTTGGAATAGAAAATATACATAAACTAATCAGGACAGTAATCATGGAGAAAATCTCTGCTAAGCTTAGCCTTGCTATCTAACATCCCCCGCAAGCTGATGTAGCAGAAGTCACGGTGAGCTTGATCTGAGAAGACAAAAACGAGGAGTGGAGAGGCCTTTGGCGAAGACAGCAAGACTACAGCTCAGCAAAGATTTACTTCCTGATTAGTCTATGTATATTTTCTATTCCATAATTGAATTTGTTACCATAATTGGGGCCCTAGCACTGCTCCTCCTCCCTATATTTATTCCCATTCGAGAGTACAAAATATTATTAAACACTATATACATGAGCAATTACGGCTGCCTTTAGCGGCCACACTTGTTGCCTTAAGATATTAATTTCTTGAGATTTTACATGGTATTTGAGCCAATTAAACTTGCGGTGGAAGTGACTGTTGCCGATGTGTGTTGCCTCCGAAGAACCCAAATTGTTGGTCGAACCGACTGTGACGAGCAAGAGCCTTGTGTCCTGGGCGATTACAAATCCGACACCTCACATTGTTGCGTCTTTGATTTTTTGTTGCCATCCCGAATTATTGAAGTTGGGCTGCTGTCCATGAGGATTAAAATTCCTCTGCCCCATATTTGAGTTGGGGCTATTGAAACTCGAAGCAGGGCCACGCTTTGAATGGAAATTTGGGCCCAAGCTGATGTTGTGCGCGACGCAGGCAGCTGATTGGGTGGTTTGTGATTCCTAGAGCTCCAACAGTGCTTCATGAGCCAAGAAAAAGCCATGAAAAGACTCCCCGGTCATTTGTTTGTTTTTTTTTTTTTTTTTGGTAACCTGGGAATCGCCATACAACCGACAGTCGGCGGCTTAAACTTGGGGCGACCTGCAGGGACCCACTTCCTACGTGCCGCAAGTAAGTCGTGCAAATGACGAGATGGGGAGTTGAACTTTGGCCTTTGCGGGTGGCTAGCATGCAACTCTACCATCTCTGCCACCAACGGGGTGGGTGACTCCCCGGTCATTTGTTGATGCTGAGTGTGAATCGAAATTGCAACAACCAAGCTTTGAAACTCAGCTCCTATGCCTCAGAAGATATGCGTTCGGTACTCTTGTGATGAGATGGGCTCACCAATGGAGGCCAATTGATCAGATGTAAAAGTAGCCTGTTGAAGAAATTCGGTCACGATTTGATTATCTTTCCACATCATCTGAAGTTGCAGCCGCAATTGGGTAGCTCGCACACTGTTTTGGGCAGCGAAAGAGAAGAAATTCCACGCAACATGAGAGGTGTTCATATTACATAAATGACTAACAATTGAATCAGCTATCGTGCTTAAGATCCACCCAAGAGCAATTTGGTCTAATGTATACCAGTTATCGTATTCAACATTGGGCACAATATTGGAAGAACCATCTGTATTGGTTTGAATAATTTGTTATGAAGGACATGGCAGCGTTCCATCGATGATCGAAATCAATTTATTTGCTCAAAGGAAGGAGAGGATTCGAGCTTTCCACACCACATAGTTGTCCCCCAACATTTGGACAACCGGATGACCCCATGAGATTTCCAAATGGCAAAATAATGGGGCTAGTGAGAGACAAGATTGTCGAATTGGAAGGCATTGAGATACCAACAGCAGCGGGAGTCGTAGGACTTGATTTTGTTGAGGAAGTTAGATCGGAACCCATGGCTATGATGCTTTCGCAATTGATAGCTCTATTACCATGTAAACCTCAAGAAATTAATATTTTAAGGCAACAAGTGTGGCGGCTAAATGCTGTCGTAATTGCTCCTGTATGTAGTGTTTAATAATATTTTGTACATCCCTTTGTAAGAGAACGAATGGGAATAAATACAAGGAAGAGGAGCAACAAATTCAATTATGAAATAGAAAATATAATAGAGACTAATCAAGAATATAATCATGGAGGAAATCTTTGCTGAGCTGTAGCCTTGCTATCTAACGATCTCCATAATAAAACCATGTATCGAGTCCTATATAAATAACAATTTATGTGATGATTGTGGTATGATGTTTGCGCTTGATATAGTTGGGCTAAAAATAATTGCTTGTCAAAGATACGCCAACATTCTATTAGAACAAAATGAGAAGTTTGTCCAAAAAATTGTAAATCTATTGTATTCTTTCTAATTTAGTTCTAAAATTTTTAATTTTACTAATTGAGTAACTTACTTATGTTTTGCCAATTAAGTCAATTTGACCAAATTTTGGTTGGAAATTACTTATATAGATGTTGGTCGTCCTATGTGGCACAATCAACGCCAATGTGAACAATTTTTATATTTTTACTCCTTTTATTTTTTTTTACAAACCCTTTCTAGCCAATGCGTAAGGGCCATGAGATAGGGTCGTGGCCCTCACCAGATGAGGGACAAGGACTACCGACCATTACCGAAATTGCTAGAAAAAAAAAGGAGAAGAAAGAAAGAAAAAGAATAACAATAACAATTATTAAAAAATTCATTTTTAAAATAAAATTATAAAAATTGCCCACGAAGTCCCATCTATCATACATGGCACTACCGATGTCCACATTGTTGATTTCTAGTTAAAATTGGTTAGATGGAATTAATTGGTAAAAATTTAGTAAATTTAAGATTTTTTAGATAATTTTTCCAAAAAAAAAATAGAGTGCTTTTTTGTTTTCAGATCAAAGTCAAACATGTCAAGATGAAACCTATTTGGTAATGCTTTCGTCATTCGATCCTTAAGAATATTATCCAATGACAGGAGGCATTGGGAATCTCTTTGTGTAAGTGCTTTTTGATGGATTTAACCTAGGACATTGCAAAAAATTGTGAAAAGTGCTGGCTTAGACTAGTTTTTATTAGCAATTCATCATAAAAACATACCCACGGCATCAATAACAATGCCCGCAGAGAAAAAGACGCGTACTTCTTCCATTCATTCCCCGGCAAAACATTTAATTACAAAAGGTTTTCACATGTACATTCCTAATCCGACGGAGAAAATAAGAGCAAGTCCTATACCACAACGATGTAATTACGGAATGACCGTACTGGACGCTTGTAGGCGTGTATGATCCCGTCCCCCTTGATAGCAAGATTGGGGTCAGTCTCTTCTACTTCGGCCTTAGCCAGTTTGAGAACCCAATAGAGCAACCAAGGCGAGCAACACAAGTAGATCCTCTTGCACTCATCCGGTCGGTCTTGGAATTGATCAAACAACGCTTGCAATATTCATACCTGTATACTCCTTTTTTTCCATTCGGATTTTTTTAAGCAAAAGAAATCTTCTTCTTCATATAAAGATTTATCTTTCAATACAATCCTTATATGACAAGTGAGTCTTTTTATTGCATAACTCCGCCGACATACACTGCAAAGTTCACCGGGATCTCACAAAGTTCTCTTCCTTCGCCGACATACACTGCAAAGCATCCTTTTCTCGCCAGCTTCTTGACGTTCCTAACTTCTCAACGAGCCAACGCGTTTCTCTTCCAAGAACGGCCATCGGAACTTTCACGGAGGATGGGGGCTCCGGAGTGAATTTGAGATCTTGAGACCGGAATTACTGTGCGATTGTTGGAGGCTTATCGAATGGATTAGTTGTAGAGGGATCGGAAGAGAGTATAATTATTGTGGAATCAGAGTAGGAGTCGGTTTATTTGTTTATTATAATAGGAAAGAACAAGCTTGATTTAATTTTGAAGCGTTTAAAAGAGATTTTAGGTTTGGAACTCTAGTAGGATTTTAAATCCGGATAGAGATGTCCAAAAAAAACTAACCGTGGCCAGAATATAACAGAATGTAAATTATTTAATTGAGCTGATTTTCGCAATCTAAGTCTATCTGACTTTAAGATTTTTCAATCTGTTGATGTTGCTATCTATTATCAAATTTAAAAATAGAGAAAATCACTTATAATTATCTTAAGTGTTTTTTGGTAGAACAATTATCTTGAATTGATGTACGGCCGTTTGGCCTCTCCTTTGACAAAAAAGGGGGGGGGGGAATAAAAGTATCTTGAAGTAAAAAAGAGAAATTGTAATAGTAGAAAAAGAAGGAAAAAAGAGAGAAAAATATGGAGGATAAAAATAATTGTTGATCTTTGATTATTATGCTAACTTCGAGCGATATGTCTTTGTTACTAACAATCGAATAGAGCTTTTTCAAGGTGAAGATTCTGATGGAGAGAACTCCTAGCGAAAGGCGAAGAATCCTTCCTCCACCAT
Organism: Eucalyptus leucophloia subsp. euroa; assembly: GCA_017140325.1. NCBI lineage: Eukaryota > Viridiplantae > Streptophyta > Magnoliopsida > Myrtales > Myrtaceae > Eucalyptus > Eucalyptus leucophloia. The sequence goes on from CM029468.1 coordinate 13,111,617, forward strand.
CCAAAAAAAAAAAAAAACAATGAAAAGTTCCTGCAGATAGAGAATCCACGTCCTTAACTATTTCAATTTCAAACTTGTAAAGTGCAAATTCTTGCAAAGTGGTGGAATCCTTATCCACCCAGACCCGCCACAGGCTAGGTGGAGGTCCCCATGAAAGAGAGAGAAAGAGAGAGAGAGAGAGAGTCATTCTGTGACGGTGATAGAGGTTGATAACTTGATCTCTCATATTGACAGAGTGATTGATTTAGATTGCGAAAGCGAGAAAAGGTCAATGGATTAAAATTGTACTCAAAAAGTTTTAGCATCCAATGCAAAAACTTAGCAATCTTATTTTTTCTCGGTAGCATCTTATATTTCCATCTTTTTCTTCTCTCTTTATGACGTGGGCAAGATAATTAGCAAGATTGCTACATTATCATAATTCCTAGAAACATTTTTTTGTTTTTTGTTTTTTTTTTTAGGTGATATTAGTTATAATTAGAGGCAAGGCAGTTGCAACGCACGACTGTAGTTGGGTTAGGCACGAAAAGAAAATGAGTAGTTATTTTGGGGAAGTTGATGGTTACAAGAGCTACAATAATGCAAGAGTGGTTCAATGAAAATAACTCCACATTAACCAAAAAGCTACCCAATGCATAAAATTAATATTTTCGTACTTTTTAGATGTAAGAATCATATAAACCTCAGGAATGTTTTAATAAATATGGTTTGGACACCAATTTTTCTCTTTATAATATTATAGATTTTCCTATTGGATTTAACTTAAATCTTTATTTAGGACTACTTCAGAGTTGTCCTGGTTTTTGAGACACTTGGTTTGTTTCGTTATATTCCATTACCAAGAAAGCTTATCTTTTTTTTTTAAAAAAAGAAATTAATATGAAAAATTGAGTTTTGTTTCTTTCGCTTCTTTTAGCGAAACATAAGTTATAGACTTCCACATATTTGCTTAAAATTTTTCGAGTAATTTAGCATAAAACATATAACTACATGAGCCTCATAATTCATAAACGATGCGATTGGTTTTCATTAGTGAGAGAGAATGTTTAAATGACTCCAATGTGATTGATTCTTGTGAAATTTGGTGAAACCATAGGCAACCATTCTAAAAACTTAAACTGTTACATGAATGTATTGTTTATTATTTAAATAATCTAACATTCCCTCTCAAGCATAGGTTGGACTTTGGCCTTAACTTAGGATGTTGAAATATTTGATTGGAGAGATAAATAGAGGCTTGGAAGATTCGAACTCAGGACTTTTTAACTGTGATATCATGTAAGATTTGGTTGGATCACGGCCAACTATTCTAAAAGTTTAAATTATTAAATGAATGTGTAGTTTATTATTTATATATTTTAATAATTCTATATGATATTGCCTGTTGAAGGAAAAAAGCAAATAAAAAAGAAAACACGTGGGAGCAAAAGAACCCGAAAGGGAACCTGTCTCCTACACCGATCCTCAAAAGAACCCCGGCAAGGGGGTGGGGAGAAGTTGGCTGGGGTCACTTTTAGAAAGTTCGTAGATTCCACGATTGGTTCACTTTTAGTGATATGCTGCATATATAACAATATCCGAATCTTAACAAAGTAAACTTTTGAGAAAAATAATGTGCCCAGCATTGGATTACAGTCAAACATCAATTATTTTTATAAATCTTATTTCCAGTTCATCAAATAGACGTGTTCTTTTACATGCAGGATGGGGCATAAGACCAATCTCTCATTCCTAATCTTGCATGGTTTGTTCTAGTCTCATGTTGATGTAATCCCTCTCCATTCGATAGTTGAAACTTTTCAAGTTGAATTTTTTACTGTACTATCGAAGCACGGGTAATAAGTTCAAATGTCGACACAATTTATAATACCAATAATATGTTCTATCTTATTAAAGGTGAAAATGATTATTGCTCCAAAAGGATTTTCACAATTAAATCTTACACCAAATACTATAGTTATAACGATTTATGTAAAAATTGAGGTTTGTTTGTTCATGAATCACTCGTGTCAAGATGAAATCATTTTCGGTAACACTCTCGGCATTCGGTCCTCTAGGAAAAAAATCGAAGAACATGAGCCACGTTAGGAATATCTTTTTACAAGTGCTTTTAGATGGATTTTGAGCTAGAATGAACAGGGATTACCAGCAATTCATCACAAGAATGCACCCATCAATAACAATACCTGTAGAGAAAAAATAAATACTTCATTCATTCCTTAGTGAAGCATTGTATTATAAAACAAGTTATTCATGTGTACATTCGAACCTAATCCAACAAAGAAACTAACATCAAATCCTAGACAATGAAACTACTCAATGACTAAATCGGGTGCATATCCGTGTGTATGATCCCATCATTCTTCATCGCAAGATTACGGTCGGTCTCTTCTACTTCGGCCTTGGCCAGTGCAAGAACCCAATCGAGCAACCTAAGCAAGCAACACAAGTGGAGGCCTGTGCACTCGTTCGATTTGTCTAGACATTGAGGCAACACATGGTAACATTTTTATTTCTCTAAATTTCTATTCTTTTGTTCCCCGGAACAAAAAAAAAAAAAAAGAAGAGAAATCCGTTTGCTAACCCCAAGTTATTTTTCTGTTCCCCGAAAGAGAAAGTTAGCCTGGGAATAAATTTGGAGCAGAAATAAAAAGCAAAAATAAGTTACTTTTTGTTCCTAGGAACAACTTCTAAAAATAAGCCAATTTTCTTTTTTATTTTTCTTTTATTCCTCTCTCTTGCCGTGGCCACCTCCAACCGCCTACCGCTGCCGCCAACCGCTGCTGCCGCCAACCGCTATTGCCGCTGCGCAGGTCGCCGATTGTTGCCGCCCTGTTGGTCGCCGGTCGCCGTCGCCACCGCCCGCGATCCCGCCGCTCGCCGCCGCTCGCCATTCGCCGTCGCGCCGCCCGCCCGTTGCCGCTGCATGTCCGCTGGCCACCGACCGCCACCGCACAGCCCATTGGCTACCACCAGCTAGCGGTTGGCGGCGGCGGTCAGCGGTGACAGTCAGCGACCAGCACACGTGCAGCGGCAGCGATTGGCAGTGGTTGGCGATCAGCGATCCATGAAAAAGAATAAAAAATGAATAAATACAAAAAAAAATCATTGCGTTACCAAACGCATTTCTATTTTTTTTTTTTATTCCAAGAGTAAAAATTTTGTGTAGTTACCAAACATGTTCTTTTATTCAGAAATTGTTCCCCGGAATATAAATAGAAAAGAACTATTTCTGAAAAAAAAAAAATTCTTCCCCAATTAAGAAGCGTCGTCATGTGCAGCTTGATCAAACAATGCTTGCAACATTATAGAATTTAAGTTCTTCACCAGGATCTCACGGTGCTCCCTCTCGTCACCGACGTACACCGCGAAGCATCCTCGTCTCGCTTGCTTCTTGCCGGTTTGTGACTTCCCGGCGAGGCAACGCAACTTTCTTCCAATGACAGCCATCAGAACTGCCCAATGGAGAACGGTGACTCCTTTGTGAATTCAAACTCTAACCAGTTGCAGAGATGTTGAGATCGGAATCAAAGGTACACATTGTTTATAAAGGGATAAGGAGGAGAGAGAATAAACCTTGTGGAATTAGAGTAGGATTCGGTTTCCTTTTCTGATTATATTTGGGATGACGAAGCCTAGTTTAATTTTAAGGATTCAGAGGAGATCTTAAATTTGGAACTCTAGTGGGATTTTAAAACCGGTTTTACAAAAGTATCTAGCAATTAACAGAAAAATTACCCAGTTGAATGAATAAAATTACCATCTTCGATATTATTTTGCTGTAAGAATCATATAAAACCTAGGGTGTATTTTAGTAATTTTGGGGTGAGATGGAGCATCAAATTGATCACTCTTCATTCGAGACTCATATACATGTAATCTTCTACCTGGCTCGAATATTCTAACATGCTTACCAAAATACAAGTCATAAGTTTGAACACTGACACTAATTGTGATGCTAAGAGTACTTCTATTAGATTAAATTGGGCAATGGTTTCCACTTGAATAGTGACACCGATTTAGGCAAAAATTGAGGGATTTTATGTACGCTCAAAATAATTGGACTAACAATAGCGGCTTATCACATATATGTAGAGACTCTATTTGAACATGACAGTATCTTTTTTGGTTCAGAAACCATTCGTGTCAAGATGAAACCCTTTTGTTCGGAGATCTTTCTTGGAATGCGATCCTTAGAAAAAAGAAATCAAATAACATGAGCCACGTTAGAAATCTCTTTAATAAGTGCTTTTAAATGGATTTGACCCAGGATGAACATCTGGACTGGTATACAAGCAATTCATCACAAAAATAAACCCATCAATGACAATACGGAGAAATAAACCCGTCAATGACAACACGGAGAAACTCCATTCATTCATTCAAATTCCAAAACAAGTTCTTCGTATGTTGATTACAACCTAATCCAACAGAAAAAACTAAGATCAAGTCCTATAACGCTACAATGAAATAGCTATACAACCAAATCGGGCTCATATCGGCATGTACGATCTTGTCATTCTTGATTGCAAGATTATGGTTGGTCTCTTCTACCTCGGCCTTGGCCAGTTCAAGAACCCAATTGAGCAATTCAGGCGAGCAACACAAGTAGAGCCCCGTGCCCTTGTCCGATTGGTCTCGGCACTGATTAAACACCGCTTGCAACATTATAGAACGCAAATACTTTACCGGGATCTCGACACGCTCTCCCTCTTCACCAACGTACGCTGCGAAACATCCTCTCCTCGCTAGCTTCTTGCCGATTTCCAACTTCTGAACAAGCCGACGCAGCTTTCTTCCAAGGACGGCCATTAGAACTCTCCGATGAAGAATGGTGACTCCTTGGTGAATTTGATCACTCACCGGTGGGAGAGATACTGAGACCGTTGATGTACAAATTGCTGGAGGCTTAGCGAAGGGACTATTTATAGAGGGATAAACATTGTGAAATTAGAGTAGGATTAGGTTTCTTTTTCCGAGTAGATTTGGGATGAAGAAGCTTACTTTAATTTCAAGGGTTTAAAAGAGATTCCGAGTTTGGAATTCTAGTGGAATTTTTTAAAACCAGATAGAGAATATAAATACTTTAATTCATCTGAGTTTCGCCATCTAAGTTATTCAAATTGCTAATGTTGCGATCAATTATCAAATTAGGAAATAGAGACTATCGTGTCAAATTATCTTGAATTAAGTTGCGGCTTTCCTGCATCTCCTTTGACCAAAACAATAGAGGAATAAAAGTATTTTTAAATAAATAAAAGAAAGAACCATTTTAATTGAAGAAAAAGGAAAATAAAAATATGTAATTAGAGGATTAGATTGCATCAAGAAAGTTTGAGCATCCAATACAAGAACTAAGCAATCTCAGTTTTTTTCGGTATCACCTTATTATACACCTTCTTCTTCTTTGCTCTCTTTGCCCCGCGACAAGATAATTAGAATGATTTATACATCATGCTATATCATTATCTTTAGGATTTTAGAAATAGTTTTCAAAGTTTAATGTGATTTTGTTTTATTTCGTCATAATTAAAGATCAAGATAATGCAAGAGTGGTTTAATGAAAGTATCTAACAATTAACAGAAAAACTAACCAGTCGAATGAATAAAATTACCATCTTCTATTTTGTTGTTGTTGTAAGAATCATATAATCCTCAGGTGTAATTTAGTAAATTTGGGGTTGGACACCAAATTTAAAAGTTCTTTTTATAATGACATAAATTAGCTTGTTAGATTTTATTTAAACCTTTACTTTTTAAAATTCCAGAGTTGTCCTGGTTATTGAGACTATATATTTGCTATATTCTAATATCTAGTTAGAAAGATTTCCTCTTTAAACATTGATATGAAAAATTGAGTTTGGTTTCTGTTTTTGCGCTCTAATGTGAATCTATATTTATTACTTAGTTTCGCTTTTTTCCATTTCCATTGCATCGCTTTGGCATTTTTTTTTTTAAAAATTAACTTTGTAGCTCAAATTTCTCCTTTTAATTTTTTTTTTTTTGCCGAACATAAGTTGAAAGGACTTCCACAAATTTGCTTTAAATTTTTGAGTTACATAGCATAAACCATATAATTACATGAGACATAGTTTGTGATATCTTTTGACAATGCAATTAATTATTCCTTGATGAGACGAATATTTAAATGGCTTAAATGTGATTAATTACATAAGATCTTTTGCACATATTAACTTTATTTATATTAAGTAACTCGGTATTAACAAATTCATGTGTCTGTATTTGTTCAATTCAATTCTCACATCAATCTAATCTGGCCTTTTTGGGAGCAAAAGAACTCGAAAAAGAACTACTACATTGACGATCAAGATGGTATAGACTTGCTCTCTCTATCGTTACTTTTAAAGAGTTTGCCGCTTCACGATTGGTCATTCTTTTGTGATCACTAACATATAAAATTGGATTCGAATCTTAACAAATTAAACTCCTGAGAAAAGCAGTGTGCCAAATATTGTCTTACAATCAAACATCAAATTCTTCATGTTGACCTATTTGGCCTTTCATATGATATATGATATTTATCTATCTTATTCACCATTTATCAAATTCACGTGTTGTTTTGCATGCAAGATGAAGCGTCACACTAATCTCTCTTTGTTCTAGTCTCATATTCATACGATCCCTCTCTACCTAAGTTGAATATTCTGACCTTCATGAGTTTGAATTTTGACACTATTTGTGATACAAATACTTCTGTTAAATTAAATTGGGCAATGGTTACTGCTTGAAAAGATTTTCACAGTAAAATCCTATACCTGTCTATAGCAACAACAGGAAAAGTGAGGTATCTTATGTCCGCTTCAAATAGTAGGGTTAAGAATAGTTGCTTGCCACATATCTGTAGATATTTTATTCGAAAATAGTATATTTTTTGTTTAGAGGCCACGCATGTCAAGATAAAACCCCTGTGTTTGGAGATCTCTCTCGACATGCAATCCTCTAAAAAATTGGTAAGTGCTTCTAGATGGATTAAACATATGATGAACATCTCCATGGCAAAAAGACTCTGAAGAATGCTGGCTTATACTAGTTTTTACGAGCAATTCATCACAAGACAACACCTGCTGATAAACTTCAATCATTCATTCAAATTACAAAACAAGGCTTCGCATGTAAATTAAAACCTAATCCAACGGAAAAGCTAAGATCAAGACCTATACCGCTAGAATGAAATTACTGGACGATCAAATCGGGCTCATATCGGCGTGTATGATCCTATCATTCTTGATCACAAGATTATGGTCAGTCTCTTCCACTTCGGTCTTGGCCAGTTCAAGAACCCAATTGAGAAATTCAGGCAAACAACACAAGTAGAGCCCTGTGCGCTCGTCCGATTGATCTCGGCACTGATTAAACAACGCTTGCAGCACTACAGAATGCAAGCACTTCACCGGGATCTCGCGACGCTCTCCCTTTTCGCCGACGTACGCTACGAAGCATCCTTTTCTGGCTAGCTTCTTGCCAATTCCTAACTTCTCCATGAGCCGACGCAGCTTTCTTTGGAGAAGAGCCATCAGAACTCTCCAATGAAGAATGTTCACTCCTCAGTGAATTTGATCTCTAACCGGCGGGAGAGATATTGAGACTGCTGGCGTACAAATTGTTGAAGGCTTAACGGAGGGACTATTTATAGAGAGATAAACATAGTGGAATTAGAGTAGGATTAGGTTTATTTTTTTCTTAATAGAATTGGGGGAAGAAGCTTAATTTATTTTCAAGGGCCTAAACGTAGAGATGTCCCAAACTGGCCACGTATAGAATCGTTTGCTCAACTATATTAAGTAATTGCAGATTTCGAAACTATAAATAGATGGGCTTTAGTGATTAAAAGAAAAAAAGAATAATTTGGATACAAAATAATGGATGCTTGCCCTGCAAATACCATTATTTTTTTTTTAAGTAATTTATCTTATGAGAAAATTCAACCCAAAAGTTTAAACTCATAGATGGAGTTAAACCTCATAGTCAAGTATTACCGGTTATTTTGATAGATGGAGAGAAATCACACATATATAAAAATTCATATTCCTATAGTTATGATATTTTAACACGTTTTAGTTCCTTTTTTTAACAAGGGATGAATCCATATTGACCATTGACTCGGATGGTTCGTGTAATTGAGTTTTTAGACTTTTTCTCAGCAGAATATCAAGTCCTCTAAATTCATCTGATCTTCATAATCTTAATCGTTCAGACAATAACATTTTTCAATCTCTTGATGTTGCAATCTATTGCTAAATTAAAAAATTAGAGAGAATCATGTAAAATCATCTTAAATTTATGTACGGCCCTTCTCCGATGACCCAAAAAAAAAAATATAGAGGAATAAACGTATCTTAAACTAAAAAAGAATGAGCTCAATTGAAGAAAAAGGAAAAGCCAAAAAATCTAAAAATAAAATAAAATCCAACGATGTATCTTTATTACTAACAATAGAATAGAGGATCCACGTCCTTTTTTCTTTTTTTCGTTTTTACAATCGTGAAGTGCAAGCTTCTTCGACTTGCCATGACCTATCCCTGAGAGAGAGATTAGTGTCGGTGACGGTGGTCAATCTGTCTCTCCTATTGACGAATTGATTTAGACTGCGAAAGTGGCTTAAAGATTAGAAAATTAAGGTTCCACCAAAAAGTTTTGGGCATCCAATGCAAAGCCTAAGCAACTTTTTAGATTCGTTTGATTGTCTAGATTTCTAATGAGAATAGAACTTGATACAATAAGGTATGAAACCCAAGGATATTATTATATTATATCAATTATTCGATTATTATGATAATAAAGTCGGATATATTCACATCATATTATATATATTTTTGGATATAAATGACATGTTAGTATAAATGAAAAGAACATATAGAAGGAGATGATAAAAATCTTTCACGAAACTCTTACCTACTTTAATTTTATTTTATTTTCCTCTCTTTTTTAATTAATTTCTTTTTTATTTCTTTCATCCCCTTCCACTAATAAATAGTACTAATATACCTAAAATACTCAAATACCTAAAAGATGTGATAAATATATATTTACATAATTAAATTATATTATAAAAATTAAATTAAATTTGAATATATAAATAAAAATAAGATTAAAATAACTAAATTGTTATTTTTTATTTTGAATTTCTAATATTAAAATTCAAATATTATTTATATTGAAATATAATTTTCATTTTGTTAATTTAAGAAGTTTGTTATTCTAGAAATAATTTTCCTACTATAGATGTTAGAAATGCTATCCACATTTATCCTACTTTTCCTTATAAAATAATTTTATCCAGTCTATATCTCTCTTATATCTAGTCTTGAATAGGTACCAAATGCAAAATATGATAAATTATCATAAATTTTATCTTGATTGCCAAACATTAGTGTTTTTGGGTGGCATCTTATTTTTAACCTTTCTGTTGCCTCTCTTTGCGACATGGAAAGAATCCTATTTAAAATTATTTTCTTAATATTTTGCGTGATTTTGTTTAACTTACTTATAATCAGAGGCAACACACTTGGTGCGTGCGACTGTACATGAATGAAAATTGAGTGGTTTTGTTATTTGTTCATGAAAAAGAAAATAGGTGGTTTTGAGAGGAAGGTTAAAGTAAGATTGGTTTTATTGTTTCATTAAAATTACTTTTCATTAAAAAGAAAAATTAACTAGTCCAATGCATAAAATTACCATTTTCAATTGTCTTTGGTAAATCTGAGGTTAAAAACCTAATTTAAGAGTTCAATTATATTGTTTTATTAGATATGTTAGAATATCCAATTTAAGGACTTATTAAGAAATGTCGAGATTAAGGATTTTTTGCTTTGATACTATGTTGAAGTTGGTCAATCTGAAAAATTAAGCCAAGGCATGAAAGGATGTCACTATGTATAAAGAGTATATAAATCTCATACTCTTTATAAATCTCACACACAAGATCTTTATTTAGATTTATTTTAGAGTTGTCCAAGGTTTTGAAGCTATATCTTTTCCTTTTTTGTCAAAAATTTATTATATCCTATCAACTAGTAAGAAAGATCACTTCCTTAGATATTGACTTGAAAAGTTGAGTTTTGTTTCTCTTTGTGCGCTTTAATAAATGTCCAAGAGTATTTTGTTTGGGATAAATATAGTAAAAGTTCTACAATTTGTCATGAAAGTATAATTGAGTCATGAGACTTTCATACGAGACTTGACTACACTAATTTAAACAAATGTTAGGACTTGATTAAATTGCATAGTTTCAAGCATTGATTAGTCTTTTTTAAAATTTTAGGACTTAATTGTACTTTTGTAATAAGTTGCAAGACTTGATTGTATTTTTTGAAAATTTTATGATTCAATTGCAGTTTCATAATAAGTTTTAGAAAACTTTCAGTACACTTCCCTATTTATTGTTTAGTTTCTCTTTTCTCCATTTCCACTGCACGGTGCATGGTTTTGGCATTTCTTTGTTGTTGTTGTTTTTTTTTTCATTTAAAAAGTGTCTAAATTTTTTAGTTGTATAATATACAACACAATTACATGAGACCTATAATCCACGATATTGCTAACGATGTAAATAGTTTTCCTTAATGAGAAATATATTATTAATTAATTATTATGTTTTTATATATTCAATTCTATCCTCGCATCACAATTCTATGAAATACCACAATTTTCCATATTAATCTATCTTATTTTGCCTTTTTTGACAAAAAAGAAGAAGAAGAAGGAATTGGACATAGAAGTGGAAGGGGAACTTGACTCCTTCATTGATCATGAAGATTGTAAAGACTTCCTCTCTCTATAATCATTTTTAAGAAAAGGGTATAGTTTCTCAATTGGTCATTCTTTAATGGCATGCTACGTAATTGATAGTGATCTGAATCTTAGGAAATTAAACTTTTTGAGAAAAACAATGTGCTCGATATTGTATTATAATCAAACATCAGTCTTTATGTTCAATTTGACCTTTCGTCTCGTATATAATTTTCATCTATCTTATACCTTCTTTATCAAATACATGCGTTGTTTCTCATGCGAGATGGGGTATCAAATTGATACTTGTTGCTTATCTATATGTTAAATGGCAGAAACTTTGGAGTCGAATATTGTAGCGTGTCGCCAAAACATTGGGTATAAATTCGAATTTTGACATTATTTGTAATCCCAACAGCGTTTTTGTATTATATAGCATCATACAATGACCATTGCTTAAAAAGCTTTCAAAGTACAGTCACGTGTCGGGTCCTATAATAATGGCAGGTCAAGTGAAAATTGAAATGTCTCGTCTACGTTTGGAATAATCAAGATAAAAATAGTTGCGCATCCACATGAAACCCTGTTTGGTAATTTTGCAGCTATCATTTTCCATGGAATCTTGGGTAATTGGGAAAGTACCACATTTTCTTTTCTTTTTATCTTAAAAGATTGAAAATATTTGAGGCCTTATATTTTTGGTTTATGTGAAAAACATTTGACGTCTAAGGTTCTATTTGATAACCGGCCAAATAGTAAAAATTTCTATTCTTTTGTTCTCGGAAATAATTTTGGAATAGAATGGTATTTAATAAAATTTTTGTTTCCGGGAACAAATTTCTATTTTTTTTTGTTCCCGGAAGTAGATTTAGAATAGAATAAAAAATAAAAAAAGAAAAAGTTAATTCTTGTTTTCGGAAACAATTCTAGAATCAAGTCCATATTTTCTTTTTTCTTGTTATTCTTCCATTTTCTTCTTCTTCATCTACTACCATCGCCGCGGTTGCTATTCGCTACCGCTGCTGCATTGATCACCGGCAACTGATCCGGCGAGGTCATTGGAGGCAAGCCTAGCCACTGGTGAGGACGAGGCTCGCCCAGCCCCATTGAGGCTTGGTAGAGCCATGGCTAGGCAAGCGACCTCGCCCAGATTTGGTGAGGCCACTTGCCCAACCATGGCTCGCCGACGAGGGTTGGCCTCGCCGAGGGCCAATGACACTCTAGTAAGGTCGCTAGCTCTCGTTTGGCCGGTTGTCGATCATCCCAAAGCCGGCGACTGGCCAGTGGAAGAAGAAGAATAGGAGAAAGAATAGGAGAAAGAAAGGAAAAAAAGAAAAAAAGAAAAAAAAGAAAAAAGTAATAAATTAAAAGAAAATGATTTGGAGTAGAAATTTTCAACACTGTATCAGACGTAATTCTATTACAATAATTAAAATTTTGGACAGCTACTAAATGGTTTAAAATGCTTAGAAATTATTCTCAAGAACATAAGCCTTACCAAACGCGTCATAAGTGTTTCATCTTTTTAGTTCATGCCAAATTTCTTCTTCTTTAAAGGGGGAATGACACCACATTTTTTGCACAAAATAGAAGTAGTATTCTCGCAATTCCCTCCATTTAATGGAACGATCAAGCAATTTATGAGGTTTAATGCGCATATCCATAAATTTTGTTGACGAAGCTTGGGATCCCATATTAATAGGGTGAGTGTGGTTCTAGGTATAATAAGGAATCGGAGAAACGGACCAGTGGGTGATTCTAGGTTTCGTGATATGCAAAGTAAGTTTTGATTCTAGGTTTTGTCATATGTATGGTAAGTTTCAGATTCCAAAAATTAAAAAATCAGTTCTGATAAGTAAATTCCAAATTTTACACCTAAAATTGGGAAACTAGAGCAAGTCTTTACGTTTTTCTTATTCTATGTCTTCGATTGATTCTATGGTATTTTATAACATTCAATAATAAGTGTGTAATCTAGGACTATTAGTCTGAGTTTCCATTTTCGATTATATTCATGACCTAAACTTTTATTTTGTTAATATTCCATATATTTCATATATATAGAATGAGTTATGGTAAGTAGATTGTAACAAATGGTGGTCATTAGAGACATGATTTAGTAAAATCGTTCACTTAAGAATATAGATAGAAGCTAGGTAGATCTTGAAATATATGACATGATACGTTATAGGTTCTTAGATTTATATGGTAGGTTCTAGATTTTAAAAATTAAAAAATCGATTTCAATGCATGAGTTTCAAGTTTCAAGTAGAACTTAAGTAAACGCAAGAACCACTCACTCCTACTTATTAAGTTACTAATTTAGAAATTTTCATATTTTTCAATGCACTAATTGTTCACCTAAATTGGGCAATCAATGTCTTAATAGTTGATATTTATTTATAGTAAGATTTGATTTCCAATAAACATTTATCATCATATACATACAATAGTGATTTCATACCTTTCATTTTTCCAGTAAGGTTTGGGTATTAGATCCTTTTAGCTCGATTGTTGTCTGTGGATGCTAGCAATCGCCACACTCACGTGCATAAGATGAAATTCTTTCTATAGTGTTAATCACTGTTTTTCTTATTAGGTAATATTAACAAGTTGCCCTATTAAACAATCGATGCATGAAAACTGCAAAAGTTGCTTAGTTAGTTATTTAAGGCGCGAATGATAACTATTCGGTCGAAATTGATTTACGGAAAAAAATAAATTTTTCTATTTCTATTTCTAGATGAGTTTTAAATAAAATAACATGTTTGATAACGACACATAAATTCTACTCTTAAAATAGAAATTTATTTGATAATGATATAAAATTTCTCCCTTTCAATGACGACAATAGGTGGTGGTTGGAGACAACCAACAATCGGTGACAAATGGCGGTGACAAGAAGACGATTAGCGGGCGACGGTGGCCGACATCCGTCGGGCGCGCGATTTAGCGAGACGGTGGTCGACGACGACGGATGGACAATTTTTGTTTATTCATAGCAATAATGAACGATGGGAAGAATTTTTGTTTATTATTTTTGAATAAAAATCCATTTCAAAATAGAAAAATGAAATAATTTTATCAAACGATTTTTTCCGAAATAAGTTTGGAATAGAAAAATTGTTTTTGAAACTGAAATTTTAGTTTGTCATGCACCCTTTAGCAAGTGTCTTCAAAACATATACCAAACAAAGTCATTTTTTTTTTAATTACCCATCAGAATTGTGGTGCACCTATTCACATATGATACACGATTAGTTACATAAAATAAGCTAAGATTATATTCAAAGCCCCTCAATTTTGGTTGAATCCCTATTGAATTTGCTCATGGCGAACATCAGGCGGGTATTTTCCTTCAATTTCGTTCGTTGCTGATTTCTGTGAAAAAAAGATTAACAAACGGATTAAAAATGGTTCACTTCTTTTCCATTTAATAATTATAATAACCACAAATAAAGTAATTTTCTCTTTTTCCGCGTGGAATAATTGAAGAGCCGTAAATGGGGACAGAGAAAAGAAATATTGACGTTTTAGCCACCAAATTAAAATTTTTACCCAATAAGTAAAAATCACATCGACATTTTATTTATAGCCGTATCATTATTACCGACACATTCCTATTTAGAAAAAAAGAACAAAACATCAAAAACCAAAAAAAAAAACAAAAAAATTAAGTAAAATAAAATCCTCCCTCCGTAAATAAATAAAGAAATAAAAATAAAAATAAAGGAGAAAAACAAAAAAAAAACCACTTTCACTTCACATTCTGCGTTTCTGCACTTTGCACATCAGTTTTCGATCCAAAAATCCCTGTCGCCCTCGACCGATTCGTGTCGATCGGTTTCTTCCGGTTCTGCGAATCCCAATCTTCGCCGCCCAACCTGCCGCCGCAACGATCGCCGCCGCCGCCGCCGCCGCCTTCGCCGCCGCCCTCTCCGGCGAGCGCCTTTGAGGGAACGGTCCTCTCTCGCGGAGGAGGCTGTCCGTTTTGCGAGGGATCTTTTCGCCCCCTTTCCTTCCTTTCCTTCCTTTCCTTCTTTTGGCGCTTGCGGTTTCTTTCGCTTCGCCGCCGAAAACGGAGCATCCTCGGCACTCCCATGGGCGATCTCCTGGCCTGGTCTCCTGAAGCCAACGGTGCCGCCCCCCTGGAAGACCGCTCCTCCTCGTCGTTGTCTTCGTCCTCCTCGTCGTCGGGGCAGGCGGCGATTAGCGCCGAGCTCCTGCGGAAGGCCGAGGAGGTGACCGGGGGCATCATCGCCCAGATTCAGCCGAATTCCGTGTCGGAGGAGAGGCGAGCAGACGTGATTCATTACGTGCAGAGGCTCATCAGGAATATCCTCGGATTTGAGGTATGGCTAGGGCGGCGCTCGTGCTCATTAGAAACGCTGCCTTGCGGTGGATGTTTGCGTGTATG